>CM069907.1:30789163-31062446 GCA_036172215.1 Camellia granthamiana
TTCTATAACAATCCCGGTTTTCCCTTCATTGTTTAATTGTATTTCAGACTCGGTTCCGTGGATGTGTTGTTGTCTTTTTCCCGTTTCCATCCTTTACCCTTTGTATATGAGTCTTGGGTTGTGTTGGGTAAGTTTAAAACAGGTTGGTTGTGTTTGGAAACCAGGGGTTAGTGTCCATTAAATTTTCATAATGGTTCATTTAATATCCTTATTAGTGGTTACAAACTTGTTTATTTAATATCCTTATTAGTGGTTCATTTAATATCCTTATTAGTGGTTACAAACTTGTTCATTTAATATCCTTATTAGTAGTTCATTTACTATCCTTATTAGTGGTCCATTCTTATTCAAACTTGTCCTTTCAAATTCCAACTAGTATGTTACACCAAGTTGCCTATAAATTGAGCTCACCTCTCAACTTCTATGGTTCTTCCCATATCTCTCTCCATTTGTTTTTTAGATTTTGAGTTTAGATTAAGAATGTTTAGAGTGAGAGTAAGCATTTTCATAAGGGAGGAGAGGAAGGAGAACAAGAGAGAAATCTTGAAAGGAAGAGGAAGGGATGGCTTGCTCTTCATTTTGATTCGAAAATTATTGGGTTTGGAGCACCTTCAAAATCCTTCATCTTCTCCATTTGGTCTCTCCATTTGAGGTAGGGATTCCTACTCATCTTTATGAGCTTTAACCTAAATGTTGGGCTTTTGTTTAAATGGTTTGATTTGGGAAGTTAGGGTTTTGAAATGTGCTATTTTGAAAAGAGGGGTTTTGTTTATTTGACTCATCCATACGTGTTTTGGGTCTTAAATAGAGATTGTTGATGTTGTTAGTAATATTTGAGCCTTTGGGTCAATATTGGAAAAGGGGGGAGAAAAGCCCTAATTTTTGATAAATTAATTTATATAATAAATTTTGGAAGATATGGAAATATGAAATCGAGTTGAATATAATGAAATTTGCTCATTATGAGATGTAACGGTGGAGTTAGATTACATTAATCATTCACTTTTAAAAATAATGACAATTTATCTGTTATAACAATTATTACCTGCTTAGAAATAATTGTTTTGGGCTACCGGTGGAGGGTAGTCTTGAGGGTTGTAGACAATGCATGGTGATTAGACAAACTAAAACTAATCAGTTGAGTATGCTATTGAATATGGCGGTTGGTATAATACATCAAAATTTTGTATTGATTGATCGAATTTGTACATGATAATCGCTTATATACATTGTTTTGTGTGGGAGGAGATGGGGGATGTACTCCACGGTTTATTGGAAGATGGGGGATGGACCTCTAAACCGGATTTTTGTTTGATATTGATACAGCACTAAAATGTGTATCATTTGTGAAGTATAGAAGTGTTTTTGTTTGATATTGATACAACACTAAAATGTGTATCACTTGTGAAGTATGAAAGTGTTTTTGTCTGAGATTGATACAGTACTAAAATGTGTATCTATTATGAGGTACGAAATGTTTAAAATGAGTTATTATCTCGCCTGAAATAGAAATACTGTTGATATGAGATGTGATCTCGTTTAAATTGATTGGCCAAGTTATGAGTCATAGTTATGAATTGAGAATTTGATAAGAAATGGAAACTGGAATAGAACATGGACATATTAGTCATAGGATTGTAATGTGTTATAAGTTGTTGTGTAAGAGTTAAACGTTTATCAATTGCTAACGTTTTAGTTATTGTTCATACTATGTTTAGCATATCTCTACTGGGCGTTGGCTCACCCTATACGGGACATCATTTTCAGGTACAGGTGTTATGCCACCTCCAAGGACGTAGCTTGGAAGGCTTGAGGCTATTAGACCACCTTTTGTTGTTTTGTCGTATTACATGTATATCAAGCCAAGGGCTTTCTTTGTATAGAGTTTGCACTCTCTTTTTGCAACCAAGCATTGTCTTGGGAAATTGTAAGCCCATAGGGCGATTACTTTTATTGTCAATATGTAATACATTTTGTAAGAACACTTTAATGATTGTAATATAATATCTCTTCCCTATATCTTGAATGTATGATATTATGGGTTTATTTTGAGGGCGTTACATGTTCCAATTCAAGCAACAAAGCCTTCACCCACAGGCATTCAAGCAGTTAATCACATAAGCAAATAGCCTCATGGCAAGCATGCTATCATGGCAACACTCACACTCATGCAAATATGCTAAAGCGAAAAACTTACAGTGTACTCCAAGCCAAAACAAAAGCTAGTTAGAAACAATGCATGATCTTAACTATGTTAAATGGCTAATGCAACATATGCAATAATGCAATTAATAGGCTCGGCTACTTTAATCATGGTATATGATACAATTTGAACAACATGTGATAAACACGTATTCAAAGAAGTGTATTGAAATACAATGCAGTTTGAATGATGCGCCGAGCCTCGGTGCATGCAAGACAAATGAATAATGCAAACATGCAAGCATAAGGTATGCTAATCGAAATATGTCCCTAATCTAACCATCGAAAACGGTTAAGTAAAAGAGAGAAAGAAGTGGGGTTGGAAGACATGCTGTAGACGTCCCTGAACATCCTGGGAGGAGGACCCCTGTTCTGTTCATTTGTGGGTCTACAACAGTTCGGACTCAAATTGTCACGGTTCTTAATCTGAACCAAAGAGTCCAAATCCGACAAATCGTTTTGAGAAAAGAAACAGATTTTTAGAAAAGAAGTGCCAAACATGGACTGCTTTGCCAGATACAGAGTCGCCACCTAAATATTTATTTTGGGGGAATTTAGGAAACCTTGACTCGTTTGCCTAAGGCCACGTGTCCGTTATCACCAAAGTTGCCTCGGCTCGGGAACTTGGGTACGATTGGGGAAGGTCAGCTATGAGCACCGCCGCTCGCCCGATCAAAGATCGGCCTCTACTAATCATGATATCTTGTTTTGAAAACATTAAGTGCTCTTATTCCGGTTATTAGCCTAGAATTACTATGTTATGCGCACAACAAACAAGTATAGACCAAATCGCCTAAATTGGAACAAAACATTGCATGTTTGTTTTGAAAATTTACTACTCGCAAGTAGGCTAAAATGCAGGTTTTGCCACCCTCAAGTGGGCTTTAGGAAAAAAAAATGGTTTTGCCACTATCTAGTGGGCTTAAAACTCACAGCTTTAATGCATTATTCCAATTTAGGTAATTCAACCTCCACCCATAGGCATTCAGGCAATTATATCACATAAGCAGCTAGCCTCATGGTATTTATGCTATCATGGCAACATTCACACACATGTGGCATGCTAAAGCATAAAAGCTTACCTAGTACTCCAAGCCAAAACAGAAACTAGTTAGTAATCATATGCATGATCCTAGTTCATGTTTAAAATGGCTAATGCAACACATGCAAAGATGCAATCTAGACAGGCTCGGCTATCCTAAACATGGCATGTGAAATGCAACAGATAACACGTATTCAATTTGGAATTGAAATACAATGCAGTTAGCATGATGCGCCGAGCCTAGTACATGCAAGACAAATGTATGAATGCATGCATGCATAATATAAGGTATGCTAATTTGAATATGCCCTAAACTAACCATCGAAAGCTAGTAAATAAAAGGGAAGAAAGACATGCGGTTGGAAGACATACACACACTCACACACACTTATTACACAATTGCCCTCGCTCAGAGGGTCCGAATAAATATTACAGGCCGAATAATAAATCGACTATCCTAGCTAATTAATTATTACAAACCCTTAATTTAACAAATTAATTGCAGAAAAAAAAAGGAAGTGGCTGCAGCCCCGCCTCGGGATGACGGAATGATGCATGCTTGACTCGCCTTGCTCGGAAACCCGGTACCATGCCACTGTTGCCTCCGTTTACACTGCCCTGCTCCTCTGAAATTTATGAAAGTTTCCAGAACCCTTCTGAATCACTCTCTGAGTGTTTTGGAATGCCACCGGCCAGAAAAAGAGGTCACCGGCCATTGGAACAGGACTATCGGCCAAATGTTGGACCACCGGCTGGAAATTGATGGTCGGTCGGCACTGTATGTGGCCGGCCGTCCATTGCTTCCTGCAAAAATCTATTTTTGACAGCAGCAGAGGACAGACAGTGCATGGCATGGAATTTTCAAAGCAATGTGTGCATGGCCACTCTCCCAATCATGTAATGGACTCAAGGGAGTGTGGCTCTCGACCCTCGGGCCATCAATCACGCATTTCAATGCATGATGGCCCAAAAGCCGAGTGTGCAACTTCGATGTCAAATGAAATGCAAGCACAAAACACATCAAAGGGCCCCAACCCTTATCATGATTGATCAAGAGGCAAGGGATGCATGCTCAATGAAATGCAACCTAGGCATGGAGGCTAAGTATGCAATGTGAACATGCAAATGAGCAATGTATACTAGGCACGCAACCTAAACATGTAAGCAAACATGGCATGCAACAACATGCGATGATGGACTTAAACTAACATGGATAGCTCGCAAGCATACCAAAATCAGTGGCCATGTGATGAAAATGAGGCAACCAAGATGCATGCAAACATGCACAATGCAATGGCCCCGAGTCTAAGGCACAAAACACAACTCCACAAAGGCATTGAAAGGATGAATTATGGCATACAATGGCATATGTTCCAGCATTGAAGTATGATGCTCAATGGTTCCGAAACATGCAAATATGCCACCCGATGCATGAAATAGCCCCCGAAACTCAAAACTAGGCACATGTATTGAACTATAACTATGCAAAGCAAGCATTATTTGACCATGAAGCACAAAGACAGAGCCAAGGCAGTCCCAAAATATGCACAATACTAGTTTAAAGCATGGCCAAAAAGTGCCAACATGTAGGGCTAAAACAATATGCAAGATTGGCTAGTAAGCATGGTTTACATGGCATGTATATGAAGCGTATGAGAACTCATCAAACCAGCCAAAAACAGTTAATAAAACATGTCAAAATATGCCCAAATAACCACTGAAATGCAGCCAACATGTGCAAAAATGATGAGCTCCTTTAAAAGGGCATGCAAGGGGTTACTCAACACATATATGATGGACACTTAGCATAGCAAAACCAACTCTGGAAATCAAATATGAAAGCCCTAAAACTCATCAAAAAGGGCTTGAAATTGATCAATAAAGCATACAATGAAAAGTCCTCTTGAAAGGCCTTGAGGAGGGTTGTTCCACACATGCATGAGGGACATAAAATATGGACAAAAGGGCCTTGGACAGAGCTAAGGCAGACCTCAAAACCCTCAGAATGAGGCCTAAAACATGACTTCAAAGCATGCAAAAAGGGGTCCCTTTGGAAGGCCAATCATGCTAGTAAAGAGAATGAGGGGTGAGAGGGTCACCCCTCTATGATTTCAAAGCTCAAAACCTCATCAAAGCCACTAAAAATCCACTGGATTTCAGTGGCTAAGAGGCCAAAACAAGGCCAATGCAAATGCTCAAATGCATGGCTCAAAGCATGTGGAAATGAAGCATGCAAGGAAGGAGATGATTCCAAAAAAAAAAGTGACCTCAAACAAAATTAAAGAGGAGGTCAAAATAAGACTTTTTCCAGTTTATAACAAATCTCGAAAATGTTCACAAGTAAGGCTAAAATAGGATGCAAAAATAGCCCTAAAAGAGAGATAGAGGGTAAGGGGAAGTAGATGACCTCAAACAGCAAAGTTCCCTTAAACAAAGTTGAAGAGGAGCTCAAAACAAGACACTTTACAGTTTAGGTTGAGGCCCAGAAATGCTTACAAATAAGGCTAAGGAACGAAGCAAGATAAGGCTACAAAGAGGGAGATAGTGACTTACCCTTGTAGCACAGCAATGCAGCAGCTTTTGGACCAAGATGGTGAGCTCTCAACCTCTGAAAATCAGCTTCAAGGTGCAGGAATGGGTGGTGGAGGTGATAGGCTATGAGGTGTAGTGCAATGGGACCAAGAACCTTACACTTTGAAGCTAAAATGGAGGAGATATAAAGAGACAAAGAGGGATATATGTGTATATGCCCTAACCAAGTTCTGAACCTGGTATATGGAGAGAGGAGCCTTCCTTTATAGAGCCAAGAGAATAAAGCTTCTCTTAGAAGCTTCAAACCAAGAGCAAAGATCCTCCATACACGTGTATGGAGGATCCAGTCTGTGCCCTCCAGCTGGCACAGCTGGCATCCATTCAATCTGTAGAATACACCGGAAGGTCGTCGGCTAGCAAAATTGGTCGGCCGGCTACTTTAACTGGTCGGTCGGCCATCTATTTGGTCGGTCGGCCATTTGTTCTGGTCGGTCGGCAGGAAAAATCTGCTATGCAGGTCCAACTGCAAACGGACATAACTCCATCATATGAACTCCTTTTCAGGTCATTCTTGTGTCCAAATTGAAGCCCCAGAAGTAAGCTTTCCAATGACACCAGCCTTGCATCAAAATTCCAATTGTGAAAAAAGTTATGCTTGTTTTGGTGAAGGTTGCTCACTTTCGGTCCAACCGGGATGATGCCCAACTTCAACCAATCATATCTCCCCCATCTAGACTCGGCCTGAGGAGATTCTTGAGTGCAAAATGAAGCCCCAGAAGTCGTCTTTCCAACGATGGTGGCCTCATAGCTTAACTCCAAGTGCACAGACAAATAAACCCGATTTGGCAAGGACCGCTCGACTCTCTCTTAGCGATTCATGCCCAACTTCTTCCTGAGCTAGGTTTCTTCTCTCTTCTCCTCTTTTCTTCAACTCTGAACCCCTAAACAAGGTGTTTTGAAAGATTTTTCAAAGATTTCATCTCTCTTTCATTCATTTCCACTTTGTCCTTGCTCGGTTTATCGAAAAGCACATCATTTGACAAAATGTGAGCCTCGGAACATTGTAGAAACTTTATTTCAAAAATGTTTTGAAAGAGAGGGTTTTAAGGTCTAAAAACCATCCAAAATAGCTTTGGTCCAAAATGGGGTGTGAAGTTGAGATTTGTCTCTCTCCTTGCCGAAGAAATTGAACCTTTGCCCTGCACACCTTTTATCACCAAGTAAACCATCAGTAACGCCCAAGTCTTAAGGGTGGTCAAAAATGGGGTGTCTACACATGCACACACACACGCACACACGCACACTTATTACAACATTGTGCCCTCTCGAAAGAGGGTCCGAATAAATAAGCTAAGCTACACTAAGCTAAGCTAATTATTACAAACCAACTAATTAACTATTCTAGCTAATTAATTACAAACCAAATTGAATAACTAGCTATGCTAAGCTAATTAAAATATTACAACACTTGAATCGAATAATTAGCTACGCTAACTAATTGAAACAATTAAATGGCCTCGGGGGTGAGGGACGCATGCGTACTCGGTTGGCTTCCTTCTGAAAATCCACCGCCTTGCCTTTGGGTGCCTCTATTTGCACTTTGCTTTGATCTCTGAATATTACACCAATTTCCAGACTACTTCTGCTCCACCTCAGGAATACTTTGAACAACTTTTCCACTGATGGCCGGTCGGTTACCATAGGTGGCTGTCGGCCACCTTTTCCCTGGAATTCTTCTTTTTGCTGCACTGGAGAGCAAACAGAGGCAAAGTAGTGTATTTTCAAACAATATATGTACTATTACCCTCCTTATCATTTCTCAAGCTCAAAAGGAGTGTAATTCTTGGCTTTCAAGCCATCAACCAAGCATTTTCATGCATGATGGCCAAAGAGTCAAGCTTGTACAAAGTCAATGAATGCACAAATAAGACTCTAAGTACCACCACCCTATCATGCATGATCAAGGGTGATGGCGACCAAGAAACGTGACACGTTTCATCACTTTGAGTATGAAACGTCCCACATTTCTTGTGTTTGGATTAACGTCCGATCCAAACACATGCATTGCAACATGAATGCTTATCTTGTTCATGTTTTACTTTGCTCATTTTGTTTACACATTTTACATTACCGATTAATCCTTTAACCGATTAAGTCCAATGTGAAAGTCCTCTAATTGGAAAGATGGTCTAAGCCACAAGTGCTTTGAGCGTGAAAGAGGCCTCATGCTGTTGGTTAGGAGGAACCCTCAAGAGAAGGTTAAAACCATTAGGCATGAGAGCCTCAAGTTCACACTCAAGCCAACAAGGGGCTCAAGACCACTTTCAAAGCAAATTAAAA
The DNA here is from genome assembly GCA_036172215.1 of Camellia granthamiana. NCBI lineage: Eukaryota > Viridiplantae > Streptophyta > Magnoliopsida > Ericales > Theaceae > Camellia > Camellia granthamiana. The sequence continues at coordinate 30,797,280 of CM069907.1, forward strand.
AGTGCAGAATAGAGGGAGGTTGTAAACTTTTCAGTGCTGAAATGGCATGAAAAATGGCACTACAACATGCAAGCAACACATGCACAACATGTTCAAAAGCCAAAAGCATTAAACTAGTGAAGAGCATTACACTAGAGGCATGCAATATCAAGCTCAAATGACCACACCAGCTCAAAACAGAGTTAAACCATGCCAAAATAGTGGCTAAAACATGCTGAGATTGAAGCATAAAAGGAAAGACAAACATGCTCACATGTTAAGCTACAAACAAGGCTCAAGGCACAACTCTCAAAAGCAATGAAATATTGAAATAAGCAAGAGTGTGATAGAGATATATGCACTGAAATCACATGTAAAATGGTGCTACAACATGCAATCATCTCAAGAAAAACATGTTAGAGGCCTTAAAACACCAAGCTAGTGAAGACATTTGTACTATAGCTATATAAAACAAGGCTCATATGATCAAGACAACTCAAAACAGAGCTAAAGTAGGCCAAATCAGAGCCTAAAACATGTTGAGATCAAGTCACAAAAAGGTAGAAAAACATGCTCACATGTTAGGCCATCTACACTTGCAAACATGACACAAGGAGGGAAGGCCACCCCCTCCTATTTTGGACCTCAAAACCAAGTTTTTACCACTAAAATTCCCCTGGAATTTAGTGGTTTAAAAGGTCAAAATTTTTGACTTTGGTATGTTAAAAGATGATGCAAGAAGCTCACAAGCTCAGGGATAAAAGGGAGAGATAATCCCCTAACACAAAATAGGCTCAAACCAACATGTTAAGGCCTAAAAATTAGAGTTTTTTGTAGTTGAAAACCAAGCCAAAAATAGTGTAAAAAGATGGCAAAGCAAGCAACTAGAACAAAGCTTACAAGGTAAAGTCTTATACCTTTGAAGCACAACAACAAATAGCAACAATTCTAAGCTAAAACCAGCCTTAAGAACTCAAACAAGGCCTCCAAGAACCTCAGCTCCAAGGTGAAGGTGTTTGGTCAAGGGTCTTAGTGCAAATGTATAGAGAATTCTCACTTTTAAGCACAAAATAGGAAGAGAGAGAGAGAGGATTCTAGAGAGAGAGAGAGAGGAAATTTGCTCACAAAAATTTCTAACCTCTCAAATGGGGGAGACACCCCCCATTATATAGAAAAACAAGCCAAAAGCTTGTATTTATCCCTCCATACATGTGTATGGAGATGAGCATTAGTGATCAACAGCTGGCACAACTGGCAAATAAATATCTAAAAAAGGAGAAAAATGGCCGTCGGCCATCATTAGTGGCCGACGGGCCACCATTGATGGCTGGCAGGCACAAGCCATGGCCGATGGACATTAGGGATGGCCGACAAGCCACCCTCTGCTCCAGATTCAAAGCAACAAGCTCTTGGCCCACAACCAAGCACAAAACAGATAAGATAAGAGGCTCCAAGGCAAGGCGCTCAACTGAGACCTTCAGGGACTCAAAACGAACACGAGCAAGCACAATCATTGGGTGTTCAAACGATGACGTCCAAGTCTTGAGGACGGTAAAAAATGGGGTGTCTACACTGGGTTCCAAAAACAAAGTGCAGAAGGTATGAGAAAAGGGTTTTCAAGAATGGAAAACCTAGCTAATCGAAGGGCGTCGAGGAGACAGAGTTCTTGGAGGTCCAGTGCTCTAGCAGGAACAACTTGGTTATACCATTCCTCCCATTTCGGCCTCAATGTGGGCCAGCAGCGATGGGGACGGTTTATCTTCCAGCTTTCCCAATCAAGGCCATCATCGTAAAGGAGGCATTGATCCTCTAAACGTGGATATAGAGTAGGGAGTTGGGCGGGCGCTTCTCTGAAAATGGGTCCAAGAACAAACTCCTCTTGAGCATGGTAACGGGGAATAAAGATGCACCCATTGATAGCACATCGATCATCGGCCTTGTATTAGTCACATTCTTCGTTGATGATCCTCCTCAAAGCCACCGATGGGCTCACACGCTCGACAAGTGGTATTTTGGACGAAGAAGCCATTAGCGAGGGATTGAAAGAAGAAGGTGAGTGGAAAGGCAAGGAGCTACAGATAGGAGCAACAAGAGTGAAAGGAAGACTCTGGACAAATGTGTAGATAAAGTGCAAGAAGAGGGGGTTTTAAACCTTTCTGTCCAAAGTTACCAATTTAATATAACGGGTTAAATGGACTCAGGTTCTAACCCATGTGTAATCCTTGAGAACACAAGGAAGAAAACTATCTCCGAACCAATATGTAAATACCTTATGAAGGAGGGAAACACATTTCAAACACTCAGCTTGGCTTCAAAAATTGTTAGTTGGCTTCGAAGCCAGTTTTCAAATACTTAGCTTAGCTTTGAAAATAGGAAGTTGGCTTCGAAGGGATCTTTGTAGTGACCTATGATTAGAATATGGTTCTTGTCTATTCTTTCAGCATACATAAGCACTATGGAACCAGTTCTTGGTTAAGCAATATAGAAAGTCCAAAGGCTAAAGGACTTATCTTACACTTTTGCTTATATAAGACCCTTCGAAGGCAAATATGGCCGTTCTTAAGAGAAATTTCACATTTCGAAACACCTGAACTAGGCCTCGAAGCACGATTGGTTAGTTCAAAGTTGTTATTTACACAGATTATATTAACCATACGATTAGAATGTGAAAACCTAAGACAAATACAGTCACTCCTATGAGGAATTTTATGATTCGAAGCATTTGAAACCAGGCATCAAAGCAAGTTGGTTGCTTCAAAGCTATTATTCACAGATTACATAGACAGAGTAAGGAATAAAGTCACATTCGCCACATATTCGATCATTCAATTGGAATATAAAACCAAATCATGACAGATGAGATTGGAAGAACCCAGTTTTATTGATATGCAATATTTACATTGGAAAACCCTACTTGGTTATGTTCTTAATTTCATAAAAATAAGGAATGGACAAAGTCACAAGATCATGAAACTTTGTCCAACAAAATTCAATAAATACATACTATTTTCCTAACCTATCTTCTATCCTATCTAAGTTTGGTTTATCTAACTGATGAGCCCTTAGTTGGAAGAAGAGTTGTTGGGCCTTCATTTCAAATTCTGTTTGTTTAAGAGCCTTCTCTGTTTCATCAATTCCTCCTTTCCCATGTGCATCGCTCATAATGGCATCTTCTCCATACTCTGAATCTTGGTTCTTAAAGTCTTCATATTCTTCAAGAAGATTCTCTATTTCAGACATAATTTGAATACGAGCAGCAGAGGTGTTCTCCAACAACTCACTAGTAATAGAGGCATTTGTGTGCCAGTTGAGTAGAAGAGGAAGTTGATCCAAGAAAGTATGAAGTTCTGCCTGAGCTATAGGGTTAAGGATGTGGTTTCGAGAGATAATATCACAGGACCACAACAAGTTCTTGTGAGGAATGTCATCTCGAAGGATCTCAAAGGATAAATGAGAGAAAGCATCAAGCAGAGTCTGGGCTTTATACCGTTGATAAGCAGTAGGAAGAATTGGAGCTTGGTAGGGAGCAAAAGCTGGCTCTCGAAGAGGGTGAGTTTCAGTTCTTCAACCCAGTTAGGATTGGAGGGTAAGGAAGGAGTAGTTGGGTCCTCTCCAAATGAAGGTGGGAACTCAGGCTTGTTCACATATTCTAGCCAATCAGAGGAGTAGATTTTTGGTTTTTTTTGGCTAGGGGTGCAGGACTGATTCCCAAGGCCTCAACAGGGTGTGGAGTCCTTCGCATTATTCTGGACGGTAAGGTGGAAGTATACCATGCCGAAAGCAAGTTGTCTTAAAGGCTGTGAAGATGGTCGAGGGGGATGTATGGATATATTACAGAACTGCGCATGGAGAGATGAATTGCAGTGGAATCATCAAATTTGGGAAATCGATGATGGATTCGTTCCCTTGTTTGAGATTGAGTGGATGTGGGCCAAGCATCCCAGCCAGTATTTCTAGAGGACGATAAAGCAACTTTATTCCATGCAGAGAGTTTTGGAGCAGATGAAGAGCTTCCAAGATCCATTTACGCAAATGCTTGGTCCAGAGGTTCATATGGTGCAAAAGCTTCCATGATTTATATAAATGGGGGCGGATAAATGTGGCTAATAAATGCATGACAGTTCTTCCGAGGTTTGTCGTCATTGTCGAATACCTCCTCATATGCTCGGTCAATGTAAGAGAAGGCTTGATTGGCCATTGGAGATGTATCAGTCTCTCTGTATTCACAGATAATGAAGGGAATGTTCAAAACGTAAGGAAGGATTTAATGAAATTCAGTGCTTCATTTCTAAGAAGACGGTTACACTTCAGCCAAGTCCATGCATGTCCTAGGACGTGGATAAAGCCCATTGATCCACTAATATCACCATGTATTGGGTATATTAGTGAATGGGGTAAATGTTGGCTATATATTTTGTACAGGCCAATGACAGCTTAACACATGGCTCGTGAAGGGTGATTTAGGAAATTAATGCAAGTCTTCAATCAGTAATAGCCACGTGGCAGTTCATATTGATAATGGTGGGTCTGCGTTACATGGAAGAAGTTAGAAGGCGCGGCATAACATGGCCCAATGGTTACTCAAAAGTTCGAATTCAAAATACAAGAGGGAAGCCTAACTGAAGGAATGACTTAGTGGAAGCTGACTGTGCGAAGTCATGACTAGAGATCGTGGAAGTGCATTTTGACGGTTGGAAGCCCATTTCGACGGTTATCTTTGGGAAGTATAAATAGAGGAGAAGGCCCCAGAATGCTGAACCCAGACTCAAATTCAGAAATCAGTTTATTTACTTTATATTTCTTTCTAGTTTTACATTTCCAGTTCTTTACATTTCCGCACTTCAATTCCTGTACTGCACTTCATTTCCTATGAGTAGTTTCAAGTAGTCGTTGCTGTAAACTTTTTCAAGGCTGGGTCATTTCATTGTAAGTTCCTATTTACTTAATGAAATTCAGTTTTTCAATTGTACTTGTTATTTCTTATAAATTTCTCCTAAAAAAAGCCACCAGTAAAAGTCCTCTTCATTGAGATTGAAAGAATTTCAACACTATCGTTTGATAATTGGTTGGCAATTAACATTTTGTAAGAACTAATTGATCATTGCTGGCATGCTTAAATTACACTATTAACCCTCGAAAACCAAAAAAGCCAACAATTGTATAGGTGAACAGTTAGAAATTTCACTTTTTCAATTAATTTTGTTAAATAAAAAATTTTGACAGGGAGGTAATTGCAATTTTCCAAACTACAGGGGCAATTCGTATTTTAAGCAAATCTCAAGGGTTGTATTTGTAATTTATACCTTTTTTAATATATTTTTTCAAGTTATGATCTAAATTGTTATTGGTTACAAACTATTATAAGGAGAATTTTATAATATATATTTATTACCATATGTATATGTAGTTATGTCCTTTTTTTTTTTTTAGTTATGACATTATTTTAATATGTTTGGTTAGTTCTCATGTAGTATTTGATTACAATTTTTTTTTAATTATAACTCAAAAATATAAAATTATGTTATTTTCTTTTTTAATTATAAAATACATATGATATATACATTTGAAAAATGTGTATCATAATCTTTCACTTATCATAATCCATTTATAAAGATCAATTGTAGTGTTTGATTACGTGCCAAAATTATATGAGTTGCAAATCTATTATGATGACTTGTCACCAAAATGAATTTCCATCGTACTTTTAAAATTATATGAGTTGCAAATCTATTATGATGACAGGTTTTTAAGCGGGTTGTCAGTTTAACCGGCGATTCAATTGGTCCAAACTAAATTTTCAATACAAACGGTTATGTGAGATAATCCAGACTAGAAACTGGGCCAGTCGATGGGTCAACAAATCGGACCGGCCGGTTTGGTCCGGTTTTCAAAATCATGATCTTGTCTGTTTTTTTTTTTTTCCCTCTAATTTATAATATAAAATTTTCCACTGAATCAGAAATTGTTTTACATCTTAATTGGTGATTCATATTTTCTATTGGATCAGCTGTGTAGTAACTTGTTTGTCCAAAAAAAAAAAAGAAAATTTGTGTGTCAAAATTCTATTATAGGGGCATCCTATGTGTTCGTATGAAAACACATTGAATCATAACCATATAACATCATATTCTTTTTTTTGAACTAGTGTTACATCATATTCAATCAACCATATTGATGATCTTTTGCTATAATGGTGAATAGAGAAATGCTAAGAGAGCTACGACTCCATTGACAGAGGTCTAAAAACTCAACACCATGTGTGTACACAAAATTTGATGGAGGATAAACGAAAAATTTAAAAACAATCAATTAAAAATTATAATGAAAGTTGACATATAATACTAAATAAAGACAAGCACGAAATCATTGTAAAAGATAAGTAACAAAATACTATAGATAATTATCTTTATCCTGGTAAAAAAAAAAATTACCATAAGAACTTTACTCCCACTTTTCAAAGATGAAATAAAATTTAAAATAAATTTTTAATTAGATAGGATCTTTTACTAATTTATAATACTTATGAGTTTATATTTTATTTTTGAGTAAATTGGTGATAAATCCAATCTAAAGTAGTGTATATGGTATTAGATCCAGTTGATATTTTTTATTAGTAGAGATCCATCTTTTATGAAATAGTTTAGTGATAACAACAATGCTACAGACCCCAAAAAAACAAGACCCCCAAAAAACACGACCCCTACTCACCTGTGATTGGTTCAGGAAGAAAAGAAAAAAAAAACAAAAAAACAAAAACACATGATTGGTCCACATCATTTTGGGGGTCATGAGGGTTCCCAACTTTGGGGGTCCCAAGCATTTTTATTATTGATAAATCCTTTTATTTGTTTTGAAGGATTTTTTGTTTCTAAGTTTACCTCTTAATTTATCTGTTGACTTTTTTTTATCTGTTGACTTCCGTTGACCATCTGTTCAAATTTGTTTCCTATCTGTTCAAAAAAAATTTCCCTATCTGTTGAATTTTTTTTTCTATCTATTCAATTTTTTCCCTATCTGTTTGATTTTTTTCCTATTTGTTCAAAATTTTTACCGTATCTATTCACTTTTTTTACTTATCTATTAAAATTTTTTCCCTATCTGTTTAATTTTTTAATCTTTTCAATTAAATTTCCCTTATCTTATTAGATATTTTTCCGAATACTTTTCTATCTATCCAAATTTTTTGACTATCTATTCAAATTATTTTCAAATTATAAGTTTTTCTATTTGTTCAAATCGTATTAGTTGTTCATTAACAACAACATCACCAAATCCTGTTTGTTCATCATCATCATCTTCATCATCAAAAAAAAAAAAAAAAAAAAAAAATTTCAAAGCTACCTTGGGCAAATGTAGATAGATACAAAAAACAAAAACAAAAAAATAGTTTCGACAAAAAAAATAAATAGATCAAATCAGATTAATATTGTTCTGACAAACAGATAAGATCATATTAACTTCAACCGAAGAACCACGACAGCGAGGGAGACCGATTTCTCAATTGCAAAACATGTATTGTATATAATAAGCATATACATATCTGTGTGTAATGTGTATATGTAATGGAAAAATAAATAAATAAAATAAGAAATTGTGATTATAATGAAATTGTCACGTCTCTCCTTAAAAAAAAAAAAAAAATACTATAATAAATCCAACTCATAAACGGGAGAATAACCAAAATAAAATACTTACAATCATCAGAGTTCGTATTACAAAAGATAACACATGCAATACATATTCATAAATGTACATCCGAATCTATAGCATGTAATACAGTTAATGATCAACAAAATAAATGCCCTACGGACTTACATCTTTCCAAGACATTGATTGGTTACAACAAAAGAGAGAGTTATAAGCTCTGTACATATAAAGCCCTACGCTTGAGCGAACATTAAGCACAAAATAATCATAAAAAGATACTTCAGCTCCAAGGTCCTCTCAAGCTATGTCCTTAGAGGAGGTATGTCACCGGTACCTGAAAATGGTTTCCCAAAGTAGGGTGAGCCAAAACCTAGTGTAAACAATCTACACAATATATGAGATTTAACAAAGGTATGAGTATAATTTATATATACCATGCCGGTGACAAAATCTCCACATTTTATATAATCGAAAGATGCCAAGGCTCATATCTCAATTCATTTTATTCCAATTCATTTGAAGCTCATTCAGTATTCTCAATTCATGAGTCAATTTCATCATTTTTCAATAACCCAACTGAGACTACAACTCAGTGGTTTTCTAACTCAATATACAACCACACAAACACTTCAAATCTGCCATTTTTCGTCCGCGGGATCGACACCCATGTATACATAAGATTTCAGGACTTTTACCTAGGACACTCCAGCCAACTTGATTTTCAATGGAGTCCATTCCCTTTCTTCTACCAAACAATGGAGTACATCCCCTTTCTCCTCCCAAACAATCATACATATACAATGTATATAAACCATAGTCATATTCAATGATAACCAACAATAAATGTACCTAATCCTTATGCAATTTCTACACAATCAAAGCTATCCTCCACCGATAGCCCAATACAACTATTTTTAAACAGATATTCAATCTCAAGATAGATAACTTATTCAAATCTCCATAGGTATGAGATAATGCATAACAAATTCCATTATTTCTACCAATATCTACCCAATTTCATGTTCGCAACACCAATTTCGTATATTTATGCAAAATAAATATTCGAACCATTTAGGGCAAAACTCCCCATTTTTCAAATAGCAACCCAAATAGCCCAAATCAAGCATTTGGCCACAATATAACCTTATAATTTACCCCATGACCATCTATTTCACTTTTCTCCAAAACTCCTCTTTTGATTTTATATCCCAAACCCTAGGTTTGTCTATAATCCTCCCAAAACCCACCATTGTTACACAATATATAAATAACTAAGTTAAAAATTATAACAAGGTGTAGAAAGTCTCTACCTCAAAGAGAAAAGATGAGCTGAGCAAGGGTGGAACTTCAAAAATGCCCAAACCCAAGTCTATTTGGATCAAAGTGTAGATCTTGAGATGCTCCAACTTTTTAACAAAGGTGAATGGGTGGAGAAACCACTAGAACTAGGTGAAAATATAGAGAAAGAGAGTGTTTGTAGACACCCCATTTTTGACTGTCCTCAAGACTTGGACGTCACCGCTTGAACACTCGGTGATCATCCTTATTTGTGTTTGTCTTGAGTTCCCAGAGGTCTTGGCGACGCGCCTTGCCTTAGGATCTCTCGGCTCGACTGTTTTGTGTCTGGTTTTGCACCAAACACATGTGTTTTGCCTTTGAGGGGCAGGGAATGGCTTGTTGACCATCCCCACACATCATCGGCCATGGCTTGAGGCCACCGGCCACTAGTTTGTTGCCACCGGCCAAATGTTTGGCCGACCGGCACTCTTTGTAGTCGACCGGCCATCTATTTTGGTTGAATTGCATTTTTGGCCGGCCGACCACTGTGCATCTGCTTTTGCAGATATTTTTATGCCAGCTGTGCTAGCTGGCATACACCTTTGCTTCCTTCCATAAACGTGTATGGAGGGATCTCCTTCTTGACTAGCTTACTTGAGAAGCTTTGCAAGAGTGAGCTCTATAAGAGGGAGTCTCTTCTCCCTCCATTAGGGTTACAAAATTTTCAGAGGAGCTCTGAGATTAGGGTTTGAGTTTGTATCTATTCCATCTCTATATCTCTCTCTCTTTTTGCCTTGTGTGTGTGTTTAGTCTTACTATTGCACACAAACACCTAGTCCTACACCTTCTCTTGGTTGCTGAGGGACCAGAAAGCTATTCTTGGTGTTTTTGGGTGGTTTTGAGCTTGAAGAAGCTGATGGAGCATCATTATTGAAGAGGGTCAACAAGGGTAAGAACTTACTCCTTTTGTTCCCCATTCTTGCTTAGCTTTTTTGCCAACCTTGAACCTATTTTCGAGCTTAGTATATAACATATAAAAGTCTTGTTTTTACTTGCTTAAAATAGTTGTTTAAGGTTCCTTTGAGCTTTGGGGTTGTTTGACCCCTCATAGGCCTTGTTAGGCCCTATTTTTGTGCTATTTTGGTGAGCTCCGGGACCACCTTGTTTGGGCCTCCTCACCACTGAAATCTTGAGGGATTTCAGTGGTGAGGATGGTGCCTTAAGGTCCCAAGAAGGAGAGGGCCACCCCCTCTCCTTGTTGTCTTCAATAATGGCCATTTAAGCCTCATTAATGAGCACCTTGTTTAAGTGTATGTTGGCCGTGCCTTAACTATTTTTTATGCTTATCTTGCCATGATATAGCATTGTTGTGAGTTGGTTTAGGTACACCATGCTTGCTTAGCATACATGTCTTGTAATGCCATGAATTGCCTTAACATGCCTTGTGCTTTGAGCCTTGTTTCTAGCATGTTTTTGGCTTAGCTTTGTGAAGCTTTTATGCTTGTTTTAGCATGCTAAAGGTCTGTTTTTGGTCATTTGGGTTGTCCATGCTTTGCTTTGTATAGCTACCATGTAACCTCTCTTGTATGCCTTAAGCATTGACCCCTCTAGCATGCCATCCTTGCATCATTTTAGTGGTTTGGAACCACTTGTCATGTCATTTCAGTCCTCATGATATGCTCGTATGCTTGCATTTGATGTCCCCTTAATGCTTTATAAGGTTGTCATCTTATGCTCCATGTTTGGCCTCTTTTGCATGCTTGCATGTTTAGACCATTTAGATGCCATCTAGGTGTGTCTTTGGTTTTGTTTAGACCTGCATTGGGACTATTCTTGGTCCCCATGGCCCTTTGGGGCTTGCTTCATTTAGCCATGGTTTGATCCCTTGGGTTAACCTTAGGCTTTGGCCTTGCTTGCATGCTTAGCTTGTCTTGTTTACTTGGTTTGGCACCTTCTATAACATGATTTCAGAGCTTATTTTGCATGCCATTTGTCCATGTTTGCATCCTCTTAAGTGTGCTTGAGAGTTGTCACTTTATGCTTAAATGTTGGTCCATTTGCATGCATGTCTGCATGTGTAATTGTCCCTCATTTCCATAGCATTGGCTACTGTTTTGGGCTTAGTATAGAGCTGCCCAAATTAGTTTAAGTCCATAGTTCGCATGTTATTGCATGCTCACCTTGTGTGTTGTTGCATACTTGTGTGTTGTCACATGTTTAGGTTGTTTAACATGCTTGCTCCATGTGTTGTGGCATGATTGAATGAAGTCACATGCTTGCTTGCATGCTTGAACATCCCCATTGTATTTGGCATACTTATTGGTTAGCACAATTGTCACATGTCTTGTGTGCTTGTTCGCATTGCTCACGTTGCATACTAGCTCATATGTCTAGGTTACATTGCATTGACATGCATGCTTAGCCTCTTGAATTGAGTATGATAAAGGTTGAGCTCCTTGTTTGTTTATGTGCATTTCATCTGAAATCAAAGTGCATAACTTGGTTTCTTGGGCCATCACGCATCGAAATGAGCGATTGGTGGTCCGAGAACCAAGAACCATGTCCTTTTGAGTCATAAACATGATAAGGGATGTGTTGGTGCACACATTTGCTTGAAATGCATTGTTATGCCTTGTTTTGCTCTCTGCTACTGTCAAAACAGGATTCCGTAGGAAGATTTGGCCGGCCGGCCATCTTTAGTGCCGACCGACCAACAATTGGTGGCCGACATCTTAACCAGTGGCCGGTGATCATTTCCTTTGGCCGGTGACCATTTCCCTTGGCCGGTGATATCCCACAGGGTTCATAGAGTGCACCTTGGGAATTTTGCAATGATCAAAGAAGGAAAACAGTGTGGACAGAGTCAACTTGTGCATGGCAGTGGACTTTTGAGTGAAGCCGAGCACGCATTGCATTGGGCCCTCTTCCCGAGGCTGTTTACTGTTTTATTAGATTAGTTAATTTGCTTAACTAGTTTAATTGGTCTATAATATTTAATTAGCTTGTAGGTTAGTTAAATCTGTATTATTCTTTCGGTCCCTCCGAGCGAGGGCAAATTTGTAATAAGTGTGGGTGCGTGTGTGCATGTCTTCCAACCCCCACTTCTTTCTCCCTTTTACTTACCTGCTTTTGATGGTTAGTATTAGGACATGTTTAATTTAGCATCCTTATGCTATGCATGCGTGCATCATTCATCAGTATTGCATGCACCGGGCTCGGTGCATCATGCTAACAGCATAGTATTCCAAATCTAACTTGAATACGTGCTACTTGTTGCATTCCACATGCCATCCTAGGATTAGCCGAGCCTATTCTAATGACATTCTGTATGCGTTGCATTAGCCACTTAACATGGACTTGGATCATGCATGATTGCTAACATGTTCTTTGTTTTGGCTCGGAGTACGATGTAAGTATTCATGCTTTAGCATCTTGCATGAGTGTGAATGTTAACATGACAGCATGCTTACCATGTGGCTAAATGCTTATTTGATTAACTGCCTGAATGCCTATGGGTGAAGGTTGGATTGTTTGAGTTGGGACAACTCATTGAAATCCGTATTTTAGCCTACTTGCGAATAGCAAATTTCAAATCACTTTTTTCAAACAAACGGATATGCAATGCTTCGTTCCAAATTAGGCTATCTAGTCTATACTTTTGTGTTGTACGCATCACATAGTAAGATTAGCTAATTAATCGGAATAAGAACACATAACGTTTTCAAAATCGGATATCATGGTTAGTAGAGGCCGATCTTCGGATCAGGCGAGAGGGGGTGCTCATAGCTGACCTTCCCCAATCGTACCCAAGTTCCTGAGCCAAGGCAACTTTGGTGATGACGGACACGTGGCCTTAGGCAAACGAGTCAGGGTTTCCTAAATTCCCCCATTAAAAAAATACTTAGGTGGCGACTCTGTATCTGGCAAAGCAGCCCATGTTTGGCACTTCTTTTCTAAAAATCTGTTTTCTCAAAACGATTTGCCGGATTTGGACTCTTTGGTTCAGATTAAGAACCGTGACAAATTGAGTCCGAACTGTAGCACCGAGGCCCTCACACGGGGCGCGTCTACAGTGTTTTAGAGAGAGGTGGTCTCAACTTTAGGTTTTAGAATGAAAAGATCAAAAAAGTAATGTAAAATGTCATTTTCACAATCTGATATACGCACAGTTCGCTCGAGCGCAAGAGTTGATGCTCGAGCATCATACACAATGAGTTGTTCCGCTCGAGCGCAAGAAGTCCTGCTTGAGCACAGAATACACATTCCTAGTACTTTTATAGACAACAGACAAACCACTCGAGCGCAAGAAAGTCCAACCCGCTCGAGCGTGTAAAACACCACTCCAGTACTTTTGCAGATGTGCAAAGTACTAAGAGTTTGCAAATCCCGCTCGAGCGCAAGGAGGTCTGCTCGAGCGGAGGACCAAAAATCTGGGCAACACAAGGTTTGAAAACCAAGCAACCAAATTATTCCAAACACACTCAACATGCCCAAATAACCAAATTTAAGAAGGAATAAAGAGAAATGGGCAATGACCAATATTCAGAAATCATAAACCTGAGTCCGGAATACAATAAGTGATGGATCAAAACCAGAATCACTATAACCTTCCCCCCTTAAAGAATTTCATCCCCAAAATTACAAATCAAGTTCAAAATCAACATTAGACCATTCGTAACAACGTTATTCTCACAAGTTCAATACCATGACCCATTCTCCGGTCATCCATTCTCATCGACTCAATACACAAGTCCATATTAAAATGAAATTTACAATTTCCCAAAACATTTACAATGTTTAATCAAAATTCGAGTTTTCAACATTTTCATAATATGTACAATGCTTCAAAAAGTGGTACAACACCCACAATATTCCATATTCTCAAAGCATATACATTACTCATATTGAATCCATGTTTCCAAAATGCCCATAACATATACAATGTCTTTACATTTTATTAGTATAATCAAAACCTCAATACACATTCAAACATTAACAAAGAAGTCCAGATGTTTCTCTCGGACTTCCAATTCACGTTCCCAAGTCGCTTCCTTGACCCTGTGATGTTTCCACAATACCTTTACCAAGGGAATTGTCTTGCCTCACAAGACTTGGTCCTTTCTATCCAAGACTCTCACCGGTCTCTCCTCATACGAAGCATCCTCATCTACCTCCAAGTCGGTCCAATCCAATACATGCGATGGATCAGACTCATACTTCTGAAGCATACTAACATGAAACACCTCATGAACCCTAGAAAGTTGTGGCTGTAACGCCAAATGATAAGAACCTTCTTAATCCGCTCAAGGATCTCAAAAGGGCCAATAAACTGAGAGGACAACTTCATACTCTTCTCAAATCTCATCAAACCCGCCTAGGTGATATTTTCAAAAAGATATGATCGCCCACCTCAAAAGACAAGGGTCTCCTCCTACAGTCGGCATAAGTTTTTTGGTGACTCTGTGCCGTAACCAATCTCTTACAAATAAGTGCTACCTTCTCCGTCGTTTCCCAAACTAACTCTGGACCCAACAAAGGTGCATCATCCACCTCGGCCCAAAATCGAAGATCGACACGATCGGCCATACAATTAGAAGCTATTATTATAGGCAAACTCCACTAAGGGCAAGTGCCTCTCCCACGACCCTTTAAAATCAAGGACACAGCCTCGAAGCATATCCTCAAGGATCTGGATGGTACGCTTGAACTGTTTGTCAGTCTGAGGGTGATACGCAGTGCTAAAGGTCAATCTAGTGCCCAAGGCACTCTGCAAGCTCTACCACAACCAAGTTGTAAAACATGGATCTCTATTCGAAACAATCATTACAGGGACCTCGTGCAACCTCACTATGTCCCCAATGTAAAGGTTGGCAAGGTGGTCTACCGAATCGCTCACGCGCATGGACATAAAGTGCGTCGACTTGGTCAACCGATCAACTACCACCCAAATGGCATCACTACCCCGTTGAGCCCTTGGAAGGCCCCCAACAAAATCCATCGTGACATGCTATCACTTCCATTCAGCTATAGGCAAGGGTTGCAACAAACCTGCTGGCTTCTGATGCTCGGCCTTCACTTGCAGACAAGTAAGGCATTTCGATACAAACACAACTACATCCTTCTTCATACCTCTCCACCAAAACTGGAAAATCAGGTCATGATACATCTTTGTGCCTCTTGGATGCATCACAAGGTGCAAATGGTGAAACTCTCGGAGTACTTCCTCTCGGGAAGACTCTGGCACAAACAAATGATCACAGTATCTTATAGTCTGGTCAGGATACACATTCAAGCCCCTCTCCACTTTCCCACTAGAGATCGTCTTGCGGAGGGTTTCTACTTCAAGGTCACACTTCTGTGCCTCTAACACTCGGTTCACAAGTGTAAGTTGGGCAACCATCGTAAACAAGGCCACAAATTCAACAGACTCGCTAAGATGCAGGTCAAACTCTCCAAGAGCACCCAACATCTCCCTGTAGCCTGACTTTCCGCGCTTCTTTTGGAGGGCAAATAACCCTACAGTTTGGACTCCATTTGTGGTTCTGAATCTGATTTCACAAGTGCAATGTGAAATGGTGAAAACACAAAAGAGTCCAAATCCGACATTTCTTTTTGAAAAATCAATGTTTGAAACAAATGGCAAAAACGGACTGCTTTGCCAGATTATAGAGTCTCCACCTAAATATTTTTAGGAAACTTAAGAAACCTGAGACTCGTGCCAAAGGCCATTAGTCCGTCATCACCAAAGTGTCTCGGTTCGTGAACTTAAGTACGAGAGAGGAAGGTCATGAATTGAGCACCCCACTCACCCGATCAAAGATCGGCCTCTAATAATCATGATGTGTTTTTTTATTTACATTATATGCTCTTATTCTGATTATTAACTATATTACTATGTGATGCACACACAAGGTATAGACTAGTTTGCAAGAATTGAACACTTGATCTCATGCTTTGTTTTGAAATTGTTTTGTGAATATGTCACTTGAAAAAGTGGGCTTAAAATGGACATTTAATCGAACCATCCCAGTTCAAGCATCTAGCTTTCATCCACATGCATTCAAACAATTATATCATTTAAGCAATTAGTGTAGAAACCCCATTTTTTACGGCCCTTACGACTTGGACACCATTGCATGCACACCTGATGATAAGTTTGTTTGCTCCTCAAGTGCTCGAACTCCTCGGTGGGATGCTGCAGCTTTGAGCCTTTAAAACCCTACACCCTGTTGCCTCAATTTTTGACCAAGCCTTGGTTCTCCAAGCTTGTAGCCTCTGGTGGCCCGCCGGCCACCCCTTTTGGGTTGCCGGCCATCACTTTTTGGTTGCTAGCCACCAGTGTCTTTTGCAAATATTTTGTGACAGCTATGCTAGTTGTTTGCACAGATGCATGCATCTTCCCCCACGTGTAGGGCTGGATGTTCTTGAGGGGAATTCATGTTTTCTATATATAGGAGCCCCCTCTCTCATGTTTTAAGGTTGGAAACATTTTAGAACAAAAATTTTCCTCTCTCTAGCAAATTCCTATACTTTTGCTCGCAAATCCTTAACCTTTGCTTATACACCCTTAACCAAACCTTCTCATCTTTGAGCTGAGGCACTTTTGAGCTTGGTTTGAGCTCTTGAAGGGTGTGTTGTCTTGGTTTTGTTGCTTGAATTGGTTTTCCTCTTCAAAGGTATAAGGTTTTATCTATTAGCTTGCTTTCTCTACTCTTTTTCTTGCAATTTCCCAACTGATTTTGGGCTGTAAAACTTATGTATTTTTGTGCTGAAACTTGGGTCCTAAGGCCATTAAAGGTTGAGGGGTTGATAACCCTTCTTTGTACCTTGTTTTGGAGGCCTTTTCCCTTGTGTTTCCCATCCTTTTACTATCTTTTCCTAAGCTTTTAAACACTGTTTTTTTAGTGGCCAAAATCATGTTTTGAAGTCCAAATTTGGGGGGGTTAGCCTTCCCTTCTTGTGTCTTGCTTACTAGCCTAGGTTGCTCTATATTTTTACTTATTAATCTAGCCTTTGTTGTCTTAACTCCAACATGTTTTAGGACTTAATTTAGACTATTTTAGCATTGTTTTGGGTTGTTAGTAGCATTTGAACTTTATTTTGCATGCTTATAGTGTAATTGTCCTCATGAGTTTAGTGTTCTAGTCCTTAGACACCACCTCTTTTGAGTTGATAGATTCATGCTTTTCTCAATCATTTTTGTCACTAATAATCTCTGCAACCTCCCTCTTTTCTTGGCTTTTGTTTTGCTTTGAGGGTTGTTTCAAGCCTCTTGTTCTTTTAAGCATGAGATTAAGGTTGTCATGCTAAATGGTTTAATCCCTTTTAGGGGTTCATTATCAACAGCAAGACATCTCTTTCATGTCTTAAGTTTACGCTTGGTTTGGTACTTTACTCCATTAGACGACTTAAACTCACCCTTTGGACTCAATTGATTAAAGAATGGTTGGTAATTTAAAATGGAGTAAATTGAGGCTAAAAGTGGTGAAAGATAATAATTTGGTTGTGTTCAATCGGATGTTAATTGAACACATGGAAGCTTGAACCATTTCACACTCACTAGTGATGAAATGTTTCAAGGTTCCAAGGTCACTACTTCCCTTGATCATTCATGATAGGGAGGTGGTTTTTAAAGTCTTATTTTGTTGCATTTATTGAACTTGCACACTTTGGTTCACAAGCCATCATGCAATAAAATTTCTTGAGTTGATGGTTTGTGGCTTAAGTTCATTGCGCCTTTGATTTGTTCATGAAAAGGAGAGGTGAGTTGTGTAAATAAACCCTTGAAATACCTTGTGCATTGCTCTATTTGTTCTCTGGTGTAGCAAGGTGAACTGGGCAGTAGTGGCTGGCAAGCCACTTTCCATGGCCAGCAGGCCACCTTTGATGGCCGGCCGGCTATCACTGGTGGCTTGCAGGCCTCATCACTGGCCGGCTAACCACTGATGCAAAATTTGACAGCATGTTTATAAGGTGGAGCAGAGTTATTTTGGAAGTGGGCAACAATGTATGTGTTCTATTGTGCAATAGAGGCTCTCCGGAAGCAAAACAATGACTTTTCGGGTGGAAATCGAGCACGTGCATGAGCTTTCCTTGCATTCTGAGCTTGTTTAATTTTAAATATTTAGATTAAATATTTGTTGTAATTAATTAATTGTAGCTAGTTAATTTTGTAAAGTGTTGTAATTTGATTAGCTTTGATTAGCTAGAATAGTTAGTTAATTCATTTGTTGTAATAACTAAGTAGTTTAGCTAATTTCATTTGTTTTGTAATAATTAGCTTAGCTTTAATTAGTTAGTTAATTAGCTTAGTTCATTTGGACTCTCATTCGTGAGAGCACAATGATGTAATAACGTGTATGTCTTCCAATCCCACGTCTTTCTCCCTTTTATTTACCTATTTACGATGGTTAGATTAGAACATCATGTTTTGTTTAGCATACTTCATACTTGCATCCATATGTATTGCATGCACCGTGGCTCAGTTCATCATTCTAACTTGCATTGTCAGAATACTTCTTTGAATACGTGCTTAGACCACATGCTATCAAATTATTTCACATGCCATGTTAGGTAGCCGAGCCTATTTAGATTGCATATCGCATGTATTGTATTAGTCATATTGCATAAGTTAGGATCATGTATCTTTCTAACTTTATCTCTTTTTTTGGCTTAGAGTACTAGGTGAGCCTTTACTCGCTTTAGCATATCGCATGTGTGTGATTGTTGACATGTTTAGCATGCTTGCCATGAGGCTAATTGCTTAAGTGCTATAACTGCTTGAATGCCTGTGGATGAAGGCTAGTTGCTTGAATCGGAATAATTTGAGTAGTGCTCATATGTGATCACTTTTTCATGTGGTACATATTTCGAAACAATTTTCAAAAACAAACATGACTCGAAATGTTTCAATTCTTGCAAATTTAGTCTATACTTGTGTGTGTGTGCATCACATAGTAATGCTAGCTTAATAAACCGGAACAAAAGCATATAATGTACATAAGATTCATATCATGATTAGTAGAGGCCGATCTTTGATTGAGCGAGCGGGGGTGATCAATTCATGACCTTCCCCTCTCGTACCTAAGTTCCCAAGCCGAGACAATCTTGGTGATGACGGACACGTGGCCTTTGGCACGAGTCATGGGTTTCCTAAATTTCCCCAAAACAAAATATTTAGGTGGCGAGTCTATATCTGGCAAAACAGTCCATTTTTGGCATTTTGATTCAAAATCGATTTTCCAAAAGATTTACCAAATTTGAACTCTTTGGTGATTATCTATTTCGCTTTGCACTTGTGAGATCAGATTCAGAACCGCAGGAGTCCAAACTGTAGGGCTTATTTTGCCTTTCAAAAGGGGACGCGAAAAAGTTGAGCTACAGTTTCTGGCGACTCTGTTGGGTAATTTTGAGAACTTGACTTGAAAATCATGATATGAAATTTTATCTACACTTATATGTTCTTTGCGTTGCATTTGCATTGGTGCGTTTAAGTCACTGTGTTTTCCATCTGCTATTCCTGGACGGTTTGCTGGAGGCTTGCCTAAAAAGCTTGCCAAAAGGTTGACCAATCACGGGCTCTGCCATGGTGGGAACACAACCCTTAGATCTAGACTACCGTTGTACCGTTTGATCCTCCTTTCACTTCTCGGTGTTAGGTGTGAGAGTTATATTAGGTAGTCTTGCTGAGGTATCATTTTTGACCATTTGGCTTAGTTGCATATCGAAAGCCATAGAGACTGTTCCAAACTAGGACATAATGCTTACTCAAAAAACAAGGATTGCGTGAAACTACTTTGTTTGAATAGTGAACCCTAGTTTCGTCAAAAACTAGGATAGGGTAACCCTACCCCCTTATAGTGGTGTTTTGGCTCTCACTTATCTAGTATGTGCTTTACAGTGAAACTATATAGGAACGTGCGTATCAGTTGCAAGTTAAGTATCAGTTTTGGAGGTAGAATTCAGTGTTGAGTACAGTCCTACAGCTTTGATTACATCTATTTGTTGTTAACATCTGAGCTGAGGTGCTGTGCGGTTTTTGATTACTGCTTTTCTTTTGCTTTATTTCTTTTTGCTAGGTAGTATACATCATAGCTTCGGATAGTTTGGATATCCCCCAAGTGCTTGGGACCCATGTCAGAAGGCTTTACAGAGCCGGAGATTTTGTTAGGGGACAACACGTGTTTATTTCACTCCCGTCGGTTACTAGACGGAGGAGAGTAAGGCAGAATTCACCAGTTCAATTTCTACAACAGTCACCCTTCACTTCACCTGTATCTAGTCAGGCTCAGTCTTCTACATCTAGCTCAATACGAGATCACTCGCCAATTCGAATGGCACAGTATCCCCCAGTCAATATGGAGGACCTAATCTATCATCTTCAGCAAACAGTTGAAACCATGTAGTAAGACGCTGCTCGTCAGGCCGAAGTCACAACACGTCAGGCTAAGATAATAAACAGGCTGCAATAACAATAACCACAGTCGGCAGCGACTTCCACATCTCATGCACCTCCTATGGGTATTCCAGTACCCAGAGCCATAGCCCATGTTAAGAATTAGGGCAATCTGGCAGAGTCGATCCCACCTCAAGCCTCCAAAGCACTTGTTTATCAAACCAAGCATCCATTTGAGTTTGAGGTTGACCCGACTGTGCCTGAGGTCAACAAACTGTAGAAGCTCTTCAAAAGGGCGCATGGTGTTAACTCTATCCCCAACATAGAAGATGGGTATACCGACTCTACAGTGTCATTGCCAGATCGGTTCAAAATGCCACACAATGATCGATTTAATGGTTCTGGAGACCCCAAGGTTCATCTTCGGCTGTTTTCAGACACTGCGGCTGATAGGCCTAACCAAATTGCAGAAGCTCTCACTCTTTGGCCGGACTATGTCGGGGAATAGCAACTATCTAGTATGTGAAACTAGAGGATTCTGTGAAGCAAAGTTGGGAGGAAAGGGCTGAGGCCTTTGTTGCACAGTATTCGTATAACACACAAATCGAGGTCATAACTCATGATCTCGAGGTAATGCACGAGGAGCCGAAGGAGGGCTTCTTAGAATTCGTGACAAGATAGAGGACCAAAGCTTCAATGATGACCACATGACCTTCCGACAAAGATCAGATAAGGATGTGTGGACACTCCATTTTTTATGGCCCTTCAGGACTTGGATGTTCTTGCAAGTAGATCCGATGATGAGTCCGTTTGCTCGCCAAGCACTCGAAGTCCTCAGCGGAACGCCACAGCTTTGAGCCTTTCAAACCTGCATCCATTTTGTCTCATTTTTGGACCAGGCCTTTATCTTTCTAGCCTACAATCTCTGGTGGCTTGCCAGCCATCCTTGGAGGCTACCGGCCATCATTTCTTGTCTACCGGCTATTGATGTGCCTTGCTAACCATCAATGATGCCTTGCCGGCCATCACTGATAGCTGGCCGGCCACCAGTGTTTTCTGCAGATATTTTATACCAGCTGTGCCAACTGTTTGCACAGATGCTTGCATCTGTCCACACATGGAGGGCTGGATCTCCTTGTATGGATTTCATATTTTTTTTTATATATAGGGACCCTTTCTCTCATGTTTTGAGGTTAGAAAATTTTAGACTCAAAATTTTCCTCTCTCTACAATTCTCTGTCTCTCTGTGCAAATTTTCTACACTTTTGCCTACAATTCCTACACTCTTGCCTATACACCCTTAACCAAATCCTCTCATCTCTGAGTTGAGGTGTTATTGGGCTTGGTTTGAGCTCTAGAAGGTGGTATTTGCTTGGAATTGTTGCATGGAATCACTCTTCTCTTCAAGAGGTATAATACTAGCTTTGTAGGCTTGCTTTACATACTTGTATTCCTAGCTTGTTTTCATTGTTTTGGGCTATTTTTGAGCTGTAAAAAAACCTATTTTTATGGCTGAAATTAGTGTTTTCGGCCATTTAAGGTTAGGGAGTGGTTCATCCCTCTTTATTCCTTGTTTAAAAAACCTTTGCACCTTTGTTTCCCATTTCCAAACCATTTTTTTTTTTTGGGTCTTTAAACACTGATTTTCAGAGCTTTTTCAATGGTAAAAATCATGTTTTGAAGTCCAAATTTGGAGGGATTAGCCTCCTCTCCTTGTGTCTTGTTTGCTAACCTAGTTGGTGCCATGCTTTAGCTTATTTTGCTAGCTTGTTATAGCTTAATTCTAGCATGTTTTAGCCTCTGATTTAGGTTGTTTTAACTCTGTTTTGGGTTGGTTGTTGCATTTGAGTCTTGTATTGCATAGTTGTAGTGTAATAGTCCTCACAAGCTTGGTGTTTTAGGCCTTTAGACACCACTTGTTTGAGTTGATTGCATGTTTTTGATGCTTTTCACACTTCATTTCAGCACTAATCATCTCTGCAACCTCCCTCCTTTCTTGGCTTTTAATTTTTCTTTGAAAGTGGTTTCAAGTCACTTGTTTGCCTAAGTGTGAAATTAAGGTTTCATACTTAATGGTTTAATCCCTTAGGGGGTTCATTACCAATGGTATGATACTTCTTTCATGCCCAAAGCAACTTGTGTCTTGAGTTTTTCTTTCCATTAGAGGACTTTAACTCACCTTTTGGACTTAATTGGATGAAGGAATGATTGGTAAAGTAAAATGAGTAACTAAAACTTGGGACTAAAAGTGAGCCAAGATAAGAATTTGGTTATGTTTTGATGTGTTCAATCGGACGTTAATTGAACACATGGAACTTGGACCATTTCATGCTTGTTAGTGATGAAATGATCCAAGTCTCCAAGGTCAATTTCTTCTCTTGATCTTTCATGAAAGAGGGGAGATTTGTGTCTCATTTTGCATTTATTGAATTTGCACCTATTGAATGACAAGCCATCATGCAATGAAATTACTTGAGTTGGTGGTTTGTGGCTTAAGTTCATCAATCCTTGGATTTGCTCATGAAAAGGAGGGGTGAGTTGTGCAAACAATCTGTGGGAATACCCTCTTTTTGCTCTGTTTGTTCTCTGTTGCAGCAAGTTGAACCAGTGCATCAGTGGCTGGCAGACCACTATCCATGGCCGGCAGGTGGCCAGCTGGCCATTGATACAAATCTCAGTAGAATGTTGGTAAGGTGGAGCAAAATGGTTCTGGAAGTGTTCAACTTTGCAAACAGAGGCTTTCGGGAGCGGAACGGAGATCCTTTCGGGTGATATCCGAGCATGTGCATCTTCCATTTCCCGAGGCAGAGTAGTGGTAGAGTAGTTAAATACTTTAATTACTTAGCTTATTTGCATTTGTGCTATAATTTAATTAGCTTACTAGTTAGTTAAATTATAAGTGTTGTAATAATTAGTTAATTAGCTTAGCTAGTTATTCATTTGGTTTTGTAATAATTAGTTTCATTAGCTTAGCTCTAATTAGTTGCTAGTTAGTTTTGCTTTATTCATTCGGACTCTCCTTCGTGAGAGCAAAATGTAATAATGTGTATGTCTTCCAACCCCACGTCTTTCTCCCTTTTATTTAATCGCTTTTGATGGTTAGATTAGGGACATGTTTCAATTAGCATACCTTATGTTTTCATCCATTCATCTTGTATTGCATGCACCGAGGCTTTGCGCATCATTCAAACTGCATTGTCATTTCAATAATTCTTTTAATACGTGCTTAGACCGCATGTCTTGAATTAATTCATATGTCATATTAGTAGCCGAGCCTAGTAATTGCATATTGCATTTGTTACATTAGACATCTTGTATAGTTAGGAATCATGCATATTTTTCCAACTTTTTTATTTTATCTTAGCTTGGAGTACTAGGTGAGTTTTTAGTGCTTTAGCATACTTGCATGAGTGTGAGTGATTGCCATGACTAGCATGCTTGCCATGAGGCTAAGTGCTTACTTGATAAAATGCTTGAATGTCTGTGGATGAAGGCTTATTGTTTGAATTGAAACGATTCAACAAATGTACGTTTTAAGCCCACTATGTCTAGTGGCCAATTCACAGTTTTAAGCCCACTTTGTTGTGTGGCAAAATTCGCAAACTTTAAGCCCACTTGAGGTGGCAAATTCAAACCCTTTTCACAAAACAAACATGAAATTGAGTTGTTCAAATTCGAGCAAACTAGTCTATACTTGCTTGTGCACATTACATAGTAAAGTTAGCCTAATAACTGGAACAAGAGCATATAATGTTGATAAAAAAATCATATGATGATTAGTAGAGGCTGATCTTTGATCGGGCGAGCGGGGGTGCTCAATTCATGACCTTTCCCTCTCGTACCTAAGTTCCCGAGCCGAGGCAACTTTGGTGATGACAGACACGTGGCCTTTGGCATGAGTCATGGGTTTCCTAAATTTTCCCAAAAATAAAAATATTTAGGTAGCGACTCTGTATCTGGCAAAGCAGTCCAATTTTGGCATTTTGATCCCAAAATCGATTTGCCAAAAGGTTTGTCGGATTTGGACTCTTTAGTATTTATCAATTTCACATTGCACTTGTGAGATTAAATTCAGAACTACGGGAGTCTGAACTATAGGACTTTCTTTCAAATCTTCTGAAAAGGGGGCGCGAAACAGCCGAGCTACAGGATGGTAGTCCACAATCTGCACGGGAAATTATTGTAGAAAATGATTGTCCTACCTTTGTTCACATTCACTGAGCTCCATGAGATCGGAGTTCAGATTGAAGATGCCATGAAACAAGGGTTGATTACTGATGAGAAAGAGCAAGCTAAGAGGCTTTTTGTCCGCAGTTCCAATGCAACCACCAGTGGTAGCATAACTGCACGGCCGTCTGATGTGAGCGTTGTCACCACCACAGCCAAGATCGCCAATCCCTTTGCCAATATAGCACCACAAACTTCAAGCAACCCCGCCCGATCTCAGAGGACCTTTACCCCACTCTACATGCCTTTATCTCAAGCCATGAAGGTGTTGATAAAAAACGGGCACCTCAAACCATTAGAGCCACACCCATTACCTGATCCTCTCCCATCCAAACACAACCTAGCCAAGTACTGTGCTTTTCACCAGCAGCACGGTCACGACACCAACCAGTGCTTCAGGTTGCATCATGAGATTTAAGATCTCATTGATGATAAGGTGATTGCACCACTCCAGAAGGCAAATGTAACTACCAACCCTCTCCCGACCCACAATCAAGTTCCCCACCTCACAATCTAAACCTAATCCATACATTGGCCATCCCCCATGACCCCAACGTATATATTACCCCTTCCCACCTATCTAGACCAATGGTGTTCATTCCTAAAAGCACAGATTTGTGCATAATGGACATGTCCACACTTTAACCTAAACCTATGGTGGTGACAGTTGCAGAAGAAGGGAGGCTGGCCTTAGAAGAGAGTGCAAGTCCATTGCTTGAGTTCTCTGAGGACTTGTTTAAGGGGGTGTATGATCCAAGCTGCTACATCGTGCCAATTGATCAAGTCAGGCCAGAAGTGATATTGCCCACTATAGTGGGGGTCAATGTGGTTAGGGAGGATGGCCCGAGCCAAGGTTTGGATGATTTGGCGGAACTTGAAGAGGACTTACACAACCTGCAATTCTTCGACGAACAAGATCAAGGGCATATGTAGATTGACTAGTTCAATTTAAATGGATCAGCGGACAACTATGGGTGGTTGAGTGATGAACCCGATAGGGAGGAAGGAACTGAAACAAAACTGGAAGAAAAGGGAGCAAGAATTGCTGTAGTGGCCAGAATGGCCGATGAAAAGGGGAAACCGCTGGAGAACACCGGCGTGAACAATTTAGCTCAGGAATTGGGCACTGTGAGTACTGTGGACACAGAACAGGAAGCTGCGCTGAAGCAGTTTGCAGTAGAAAGGATTGAAGAAAACCAGGAAGCTGTAATGGCCCAACACCCTGCGAGGAATGCTTGTGATGTGAGAGTGATCCAAACGGAGTCGGACAACTGTTTGTCGGCTGCCGAAGGTGTATGGTGGGAGGACGACGATCTACTTCTGGCTCACTCCGATGAGGACTAGGCTTAGTGCCTTCCAGACAATACGTAGTACACTGAAGAGATTGACCACATAATAAGAAGTGGGCGGTATTTCAAGCTACCACACTTAGATCAAGCTGAGGTATCTGGCAAAGATAGAGAGGTTGAGAAACAGAAAGAGAAGCAGTTGGAGGAAGAGGCAGTGCTAAAGCAACTAAAGAAAATCCAAGCCGACATCTCACTCTGAGGTTTTCTTATGGCCTCCCGAGTGCATCGATAGGCTATATTGTTAGCAATGGACAAAGCTAAGCTGTCCATTGACACTACCCCTGAACAGCTTGTGGGATTGGTCTTCCTAGGTGACGTCGGGCCAACCCTAACCTTTTTCGATAAAGAACTACCGTCGGAAGGCTTAGCTCATAACAAACCCCTGTACATATCTGTTGAGTGTAGAGAAAAATGGGTACCGGTGGTGCTAGTTGACAATGGTTCAGCTATCAACGTCTGTCTTTCCCACACAGCTTATGTCATCGGCCTTAAACCAGCAGACTTCATGCCCACAGCCCAAGTGATTTGGGCATATGATAATACAAGCAGGGAAGTTATGGGCACAGTTCAAATTAGAGTTCAAGGGGGCCCAACTCAACAGGATGTCGAGTTCCATGTCCTGGATGACCCGGCCACCTTCAACTTATTACTAGGGAGACCCTGGCTACATCTGGTGAAAGCAATCTCCTCTACCCTCCACCAAATGTTGAAATACCCTCACGGAAGGGAGTGGCGATTGTTTTCGAGAATTCATCATTTCGTTCCCCGCCAAAGGTAACTACACCAGTGCTGGAGATCGTTCATGGCGATGAGGATGTTTTCCTCTCAGAGTTTACTTTAGCTGAGGCCCGGACACTGCGAACAATTTTGGCCGCTGATGAGGGCATGTATGTCAGTGCCCAATTAATCTATTTCATCAATAAACTGCACCATGTACCAGGAATGGGACTGGGAAGAAGTGGCCGGAAAGGTGTCACAGCATTGGCCGATGTACCGCATAATTTGCATGCCTTTGGTCTGGGATACGTACCCACCAAAGAGGATTGGGTCAGGAAAAAGAAAGAGATAGCAGGTAGAGCCAGAACCAAGCAGGTTGGGAAACACTATGAGTTCATTCATTGGCCAATCCAGGGAACGCTGGATGGCCACTTTGTTCGAGAGGGAGAAGATTTCCCCTTTTGCGGCTTTCCCGAGCCCTGGATGAATTCTGCGAAGCAGCGTGTTCCTGGCTTTGAGATCTTCTTCGACGTACAGTTGCAAGACTGTGATGTTGAGGAAAAGGCTGAACCAAGTGCTGAAGCTGAAAAGAGCATAGAAAGTGACTTGGACAATAGCGAGCTTGGAATAGGGGCATCATTGGCATGTCTCCTTACAGATCCTCTGGCTGACTCAGAGAACTTGGAGGACAACCTTACTATCTCCATGATCGGGGACCAACCAGGTGTAAACCTATCTGGTAGCATCATCTCTTGTCTAGCAGCTGAAGGAGGGCTACCTGTCTAGTTCTGAGTCAGGTAATGAGCCAGAATCTGATTCTATAGAGTCTGTGAAGTCGGAATCAGATTCCGGTTCTTCTGAGTCTGAGTCCGGTATTCCTGGAGGTGATAACCTGGATGCTAAGGTCTTGTCCAGGTCCTCTTTTTCTTTTACTTTTGAGTCAGTTGTAACCGAAGAGCTGGACCTTATAAATGAGGATGCTGCTGATTTTGAGTATTTCTCTGTGACGCTTGTTTATTACATTGACCAAGATTTTCATAATTTTAATGAAAACAAAGAGGAAGGAATTCCTCTGGTTTTGAAAAACTTGATTAATTGAGAGGAGGAGAGGTTTGCAAAACCCTGTTCTAATGAAATCATTTCTATTAATGTAGGTACTGAGAAGGATCCGCGTCTGGTCTAGATCGGGTCCACATTGTCTTCGGAGGAGTGCGAGCGCTTAGTTGCTTTATTAAAAGATTTCAAAGATATTTTCTCGTGGTCCTATGAAGACATGCCTGGAATCGATCCTAAGATTGTACAACATCGGATCCCTCTTGACCCCGAGGCCCAACCCATCAAGTAGAAGTTGTGAAGAATCCGTTCGGATTGGGCGTTGAAGATCAAAGAAGAGGCCACTAAGCAGATCGAAGTAGGTTTCTTGTTAGTATCTAAATATCCGACTTTGTTGGCCAACATTGTCCTAGTGCTGAAAAAGGATGGTAGAATCCGGGTCTGTGTGGACTTCTGGGATTTGAACAGAGCCAATCTGAAGGATGACTTTCCCCTGCCGCACATCGATGAATTAGTGGATTTCACTGCGGGTCATGCATTGCTATCCTTCATGGATGAATTTTCCGAGTATAACCAGATTTTGATGGCGCCCGAGGACAGAGAGAAAACTGCATTTACTACGCCATGGGGTACCTATTGCTATCGGGTTATGCCGTTTGGGATAGAGAATGTCGAGACTACCTATCAAAGGGCTGCAACCACCATTTTACATGATATGATCCATAAAGAGGTCGAGGTGTACGTGGACGACATGATTGTCAAGTCCAAAGAAAGAGAGGGTGTGGCTCGTGTAAGGATCTAGAATTTTTCCCTCCGGTCGAGCGGGGGAGTTGAGGCTCGAGCAGACTTGAGAGGCTCCCAGCATTTTTTTGCAGTCTATCCGAAATTCTGAGAGTTGTGAATTCCCGTTTGAGCATAGAAGTGGTCGCTCAAGCGGACAATTTTGTTGGTTTGCGCGCTCGAGCGTGGAAAGTGAGATTGCCCTTGACATTTTATAAGTGTATTTGGAACCTTCTTATTTTATGTTGGGGTATTGATTAAAGTGGTAACATGATGGTAATATAAGAGTGAACTAAGAATTTAATTCGGATAACTTTTCCTACGAACAGCCGTCACTCTTTTGCCCTTTTCTTTTTCCACACTCTGAATTTGGTTGTGAGACTAGAACCATTGGCAATCTTATTTCCGGGGGCTTCAATTTGGACACAAGAACAACCTGGAACGGAGTCCGGAGGAGAGAGTTACACCTGTTTGAAGTTTTGGAATCTGTGTTGGAAGCAGGTACGCTCGAACGGGAAAAGAGACGCTCAAGGGGACTGCGCGAATTCAGCAAATTAAAAAGTGATTTTCTAGATCATTCCTTACATTTTCTTTTTCCCTCTTCCTTCCTCTCATCCTAGGTCTGAAAACCTAGCCCTCAAAACTTTGATTTCATCCTTTTTTTTTATCAACAAATCCACTATGGATCTTGTATCAAGGATGAAGAACAAGAGGAGATAAACATTTTCAACCGATTAGATTTTGGATTTTCAAAAGGACGCTTTTGATCTAGCTTTTTTGCTTCCAATCTTGAGGTAGGGAGTTCTCTTAGCCTTAAATATTTATGATTCAAAGTGATTTTGGTGACATTTTGGGATTTTGAGTTGATTATGGGTTAGAAACATTAATGGCTTGTTGTTTATTCACAAGTGGGGTTTTCACTCAAATTTTCAAAGGGTGTTGAATGTTTTTAGCATATTGGTAAATAGTAATTGATGATTTGAGGATTTAACTAAGAAAAGAGGAAAACCCCCAATTTTCTTTAAAACCCTAGGTTTGAAATATTAAGTAAAAGGGGATTTTGGACTAATTGATAGTTTTTTGTTAAAATTGACATTAATATGGTATTGGAATATATGGAAACTATGAAATGGGTAAATCTTAATAATTTGATGAAACTAGTGTGGGGATAGAAGTTGTGGGTTAAATTATTTTGGAACCTTAACTTGGAAGTTTATTGGAAATGAGATAACTTACTTAAGAAATGTTTCTAAGTGGAACTTGAGTCGTTTTGAGTTGATATTCACATGATGTTGGAATAATGGAGAATTTAGAATTGATGTTGCTATATGAGATGATTATGGAAATTGTTGAGATTGCCTTGTTTATGTTTTATGTTCATTATTTTTGTAGTAATGATTTGAACCTTAGGCAAACTATAATATTAGCAAACCAATTGCATTGCATTGCATTGTATCTTCATGGCTTTGGGGTCAGGTGATGTTCAGTTAATTAAAATGGGTTATTTTGAAATGTGTTGTGTGTGTTGAGGTGCAATTGCCCTTCTATGCTTGTAGGCCAAAAAATGTGGGGATGTTATCGGTATGTTGGTAAAGGTGCCCAATTGCCCTTCTGTGCTTGTAGGCCAGTAAATGTGGGGGAAAAGTTACAATGATTGATGGATGTCCAATTGCCCCTCTGTGCTCGGTAGCCAGAAAATGTGCAGATGTTTTAAGAATGAAATGGGTGTCCAATTGCCCCTCCGTGCTTGGTGGCCAGTAAATGTGGAGGTTTTCTAAAAGTAAGAGGTGCCCACTTGCCCTACTGTGCTTGGTGGCCAGTAAATGTGGGGAGTGTTTGTGACATGTAACGTGGAAATTAATTATAAAATGAAGGTTCATGGTTAACTCATTGGTTAATAATGGTTAACTCATTGGTTAATAAATTGGATCAAAACTTGGAATACGAATCTAGCATGTTACAAATTGGTTTTCTAATTAAAAATAAGTTGTATACATCACATGACAATGCATTAACATGATCACTTTGAGCATGCTTATTTGTTGTTAAGTTTATTTCCTACGGAGCGTCAAAGCTCACTCCCTTTTTATGGGCTGGATATCCTAAAAATCCAGGTGTTGAAGGTATACCATGATAGTGTCAAAAAGCGAATGGAATTCAATGTGGAGCGCCGAAGCTTCTTTCATGGAGTTCGCCGTCAGTTATTGAACTTGTTTGTCGAGTTAGGAATTTTATTTGTTTGAATCAAGACTCTTAGTCTTGAAAGGTGTAAGCCCTTGTGGTAAGTAAGATGGATATTTGTACATTACCATGTATTATAATTTTATTACTTTGAGCTTGACAAGAAATTTATGAGAACGTGATAGATCCCAATTATTGAATTGTATACCTTTGCTTATTGTTCATATGTTGGATTGGTAGCATATCGTGGTGTAAATATCGGGGTGTTACAGTTCGGCCTTTTTTGCGCCCCCTTTCGGAAGGTTTGAAAGAAAGCCCCATAATTCTGACTCCCGCAGTTCTGAATCTAATCTCACAAGTGCAATGTGAAATTGATAAACACCAAAGAGTCCAAATCTGGCAAATCTTTTGGAAAATCAATTTTAAATCAAATAATGCCAAAATTGGACTGCTTTGCTAGATACAAAGTCGCCACCTAAATATTTTTGTTTTGGGAAAATTTAGGAAACCTTGACTCGTGCCAAAGGCCACGTGTCCGTCATCACCAAAGTTGCCTCGGCTTGAGAACTTAGGTACGAGAGGGGAAGGTCATGAATTGAGCACCCCCGCTCGCCTGATCAAAGATCGGCCTCTACTAATCATGATATGTTTTTCTATCAACATTATGTGCTCTTGTTCTGGTTATTAGGCTAACATTACTATGTGATGCACACAAGCAAGTATAGATTAGTTTGCTCAAGTTGGAACAATTCAACTCATGTTTGTTTTGCAAAAATTGTTTGAATTTGCCACCTCAAGTGGGCTTAAAGTTTGTGAATTTGCCACCAAATATAGTGGGCTTAAAACTGTGAATTTGCCACTAGACATAGTGGGTTTAAAACTTACATTTTGTTGAATCGTTCCAATTCAAGTAACAAGCCTTCATCCACAGGCATTCAAAGAGTTTATCAAGAAAGCGTTTAGCCTCATGACAAGCATGCTAGTCATGGCAATCACTCACACTTATGCAAGTATGTTAAAGCACTAAAGACTCACTTAGTACTCCAAGCTAAGAAGATATGCGTTAGAAAAATATGCATGATTCCTAACTATACAAGATGTCTAATGCAACACATCCGAAGAATGTAATTAATAGGCTCGGCTACCAATATGGCATATGAATTAATTCAAGACATGCGGTCTAAGCATGTATTCAAAGAATTATTGAAATAACAATGTAGTAAGAATGATGCGTCGAGCCTTGGTGTATGCAAGACAAGATGAATGGATGCAAGCATAAGGTATGCTAATTGAAATATGATGCTCCTAAACTAACCATCAAAAGCTGTCAAGTAAAAGGGAGAAATACGTGGGGTTAGAAGACATACACATTATTACATTTTGCTCTCGCGAAGAAGAGTCTGAATGAATAAAGCAACTAGCTAAACTAAGCTAATTAAGCTAAGCAAGCTACTTAACTAATTATTACAAAACTTGAATGAAATAAATTAACTAACTATTCTAAACTAATTAAAATATTACAACAACTAAATAATTCAACTAGACTAAGCTAATTAAATATTACAACTCAAATTAATTAGCTACAACTAATTAAGCTAATTAATTACAAAACAATTGCAACTAATAATCAAACTAAGTAACTAAACTAAGTTAATTAGCTGCCCTGCCTCTGGAAATGAAGGATGTGTACGCGCATGCTCAATTTCCACCCGAAAGGACCTCCGTTTTGCTCTCAAAAGCCTCTGTTCGCACAGTTAAACACTTCTAGAACAATTTTGCTGCACCTTACTAACATTATGCTAAGGTTTGTATCAGTGGCAAGCACGCCACTGGTAAGGACTGCCGGCTAGGAGCCGGCCATGGATGGTGGCCTGTCGGCCACTGATGCACTGGTTCATCCTGCTGCAACAGAGGAAAAACAGAGCAAAACAAGGGTATTTCCAAGGATTGTCTGCACAATTCACCCCTCATTTTCATGAACAAATCCAAGGAGTTGTGAACTTAAACCACCAATCCAAGCAATTTCATTGCATGATGGCTTGTGATTCAAGATGTGCAAGCTCAATAAATGCAAAATGAGACGCATAAGAACCATCACCCTATCATGCATGATCATGGGCAATGGAGACCTAGGAAATTTGACACATTTCATCACTTTGAGTATGAAATGCCCCAATTCTCCTTGTGTTCAATTAATGTCCGATTGAACACACAACACACAAGTTATTATCTTGCTCAATTTTACTCCCAAGTTGTTAGTTACTCATTTTAACTTACCAACCATTCTTTAATTCAATTAACTCCAAAAGATGAATTAAATTGCTTTAGGTATGAAAGAAGTCTCTTACCGTTGGTAATGAACCCCCTAAAGGAATAAACCATTAAGTATGAAACCTCAATTCCACACTTAGACAAACAAATGACTTGAAACCACTTTGAAAGCAAAATAAAAAGCCAAGAAAGGAGGGAAATTGCAGAGATGATTAGTGCTGAAATTAAGTATAAAAAAGCACCAAAAACATGTAATCAACTCAAACAAGGGGTGTCTAATGGCCTAAAACACCACGCTTGTGAAGACCTTTATGCTACAACCATGCAAAGCAAGATTCAACTGACCCAAATAGCCTAAAACAAAGCTAAAGCAGTCTAAAACAAAGGCAAAAAAATGCTGGAATGTAGCTACAAAAAGCTAAAAAATCATGCTAACATATAGAACTAACTAGGCTAGTAAACAAGACACAATGAGGGGAGGCTAAACCCTCCAATTTTGGACTTCAAAACATGTTTTTTGTCACTAAAAATACTCTGAAAGTCAGTGGTTAAAGGCCCAAAAAAGTTGGTTTGAAAATGGGAAACAAAGGTGCAAAAGCCTTAGGAGCAAGGAATAAAGAAGGGTGAGACAACCCCTAACCTTAAATGGCTTAAAACACCAATTTCAGCCCACAAAAATAGAGTTTTTTATGGCCCAAAAACTGTGGAAAGAGATAGGAAAACAAGTATGTAAAGCAAGCCTACAAAGCTAGTATCATACCTCTTGAAGCAAAACATAACTTTAGGCACAAATGCAAGTCAAAACCACCTTCAAGAGCTCCAACAAGGCTTTAAGGGACCTCAGCTCAAAGGTGAACCACTTTGGTTAAGGGTTGATATGCAAAAGTGTAGTGTATCTAAGCAACTAAGCACAAAATTTCAAGAGAGAGAGAATTTTGTTCCAAAATTTCTAACCCTAAAAAATGGGGAAGGACACCCCATATATATTGAAAACATGAAATCTATACAAGGAGATCTAGCCCTCCACGTGTGGACAGATGCAAGTAGCTGTGCAAACAACTGGCATAGTTGGCATAAAATATCTGCAGAAAACACTGGTGGCTAGCCAGCCATCAGGCAAGGCACATCAATGGCCGGCAGACAAGAAGTGCTGGCCGGCAGCCTCCAAGGATGGTCGGCAGGCCACCAAAGATTGCAAGCTGGAAAGACCAAGGCATGGTCTAAAAATGAGACCAAATGGATGCAGGGTTTGAAAGACATAAATCTGTAGCGTTTCGCTGAGGACTTCGAGCGCTCGGCGGGGAAATAGACTCATCAACGGATGTACCTACAAGAACATCCAAGTCTTGAAAGGTCATCAAAAATGGGGTGTCTACAGAGGGCCACTACACCGCTTGAAAGAAATTCTTTCAACGGATCAGAGAATACAAACTGAGGTTGAATCCGCAGAAATGTACTTTCGGTGTAACATCAGGGAAAATGCTAGGCTTGTTGATCACACAAAGGGGCATTGAGGTAGATCCTTTCAAAATCAAGGCCATCCTAGAAATGCCACCACCAAGGACAAAAAAGGAGGTGCGAGGCTTTCTAGGTAAAGTGCAATTCATAAGACGGTTTATTTCCAAATTAACTTTGACTTGTGAACCACTATTTGGTCTCCTAAAGAAAGGAAAGAAAGTATGATGGGATGATCGATGTCAATTCACCTTTGAGCAGATTAAACAGTACTTTCAGAATCCGCCTGTGCTGTCACCACTAGAGCTGGGAAAGCCTTTGATTATGTACCTATTAGTAACAGACACAACTATGGGATGCATGCTTGCTCAGGAATCTAACGATAGGGTGGAGAAAGTCATCTACTATTTGAGCAAGAAAATGTTGGACTATGAGACCCGCCACACTCCTTTGGAGAAAGCTTGCCTAGCCTTGGTATGGACTACCAGGAAGTTGAGGCACTACTTGTTAGCCCACTCTGTAATCCTGGTTTCGAGATTAGATCCCATCAAATATCTCTTTGAGAAACCAACGCTTATGGGTAGGCTAGCTCGTTGGTTGCATCTTTTCTCTGAATTTGATCTCAAGAATGTTACCCGCAAGTCGGTCAAAGGGAGAGTTGTAGCAGAGTTCCTGGCAGATCACCCAGTAGAGGGGGATGAAGCGGTAGAATATGTTTACCCAGATGAAGCCATTCTGTAAGTCGAGGAGGAGACTTGGACGATGTACTTTGATGGAGCGTCCAATCAATACGGTTATGGGATAGGTGTGTTGTTGATAGCACCCAACAACTCCCATATACCTTTAGCCTTCAAACTCCGGTTCAAGGTGTCCAATAACGAAGCAGAATATGAGGTGTGTATCGCTGGTTTAGAAGCCGCCCTGGAACTAGGGGTAAAAATGTTGGACGTCATCGGGGACTCAAACCTAGTTGTTTCTCAAGCAAATGGAGACTGGAAGGTCAAAGAAGAAAAGATGAAGGTTTATCACTAGACCCTAGACGTTTTGATTCCTAGGTTTGAAAAATTGACTTTCACGCATCTACTAAGAGAGAACAACAAGTTCACTGATGCTTTATCAACTCTATCTTCTATGATAAACATCCCGCTTAGAGTCCAGATGCATCCGATTATCATTGAGCAGAGATACACACTGGCCTATGAAATAATCACTGTAATAAATGAAGCACAAGACAAAAACCCTTGGTACTACGATATCTGGAACTTCTTGGAAAATGAGATTTATCCGCCAGGGGCAAATGCCAATGATAAAAGGGGAATACGGTGAATAGCCGTCCAATTTATCATCTGCGGAGGTAAACTGTACAAAAGAGGTCATCTGGGAATGCACAAGTTGTGTGTCGAAGAAGAGGAATCAAAGCACCTGATGGAGGCCATCCATGGGGGAGAATGCGGAGCGCACATGAATGAAGTAATGCTGGCCTGGAAGATTCTCAGGCAAGGTTACTACTGGTCCACTATGGATGAGGATTGTATTGGTTTTGTTCAGCGATGCCACAAATGCCAAATTCATGCTAATCGCATGAATATTCCGCCGTCAAAACTGTACAATATGACTTCGCCATAGCCTTTCTCAGTCTGGAGAATCGACGTCATCGGTACAGTCACACAAAAAGGGTCGAATGGGCATGAATACATCCTGGTGGCAATTGATTACTTTACAAAGTGGGTGGAAGCTCAGTCCTACACAGTGTTGAAAGCATCGCATGTGGTTAAGTTCATCAAGAACAACATCATTTGTTGATACGGAGTCTCAAATGAGATCAAATCAAATAATGGCTCCCACTTCAAGTAGGAGGTGATAGACTTGTTAGAGAAATACAATGTGGCTTTTCATAAGTCATTTACATACTGGCCGCAAACCAATGGAGTTGTTGAGTCCGCCAACAAGAACATCAAGAATATTTTGCAGAAGATGGTTGAGACCTACAGGGATTGGCCAGATAAATTGCCATTTGCACTCTAGGGCTATAGAACTTCAATCCGGACGTTTACAGGGGAAACTCCTTATTCTCTTGTCTATAGAATGGAAGTTGTTCTGTCAATTGAAATAGAAGTCCTGTCGCTGCAAGTTATGGCTGCGTGTCAGATAATAGAGGCGGACTGGTAATAGAGCAGATTCGAAGAGCTGATGTTGTTTGATGAGAGAAGGTTGAAAGGATTGTATCATGTTCAGGGCTACCAGCGCAGAATTGCTAGGGCTTTTAACAAGAAAGTTAAGTCTTGGAATCTCAAACAAGGGGATATGGTGTTGAAAGACAACCGAGCTCCCATCCATGACTTTAGAGGCAAGTTCAGACCCAATTGGACTAGTCCTTACGTCATCAAAACTATCTGGTCGGGTGGAGCTGTTATTTTCATAGACCTGGATGGCCTGGAGTTTTCCCAACCGATCAACATGGACAAGTTGAAGAAATACTATCCCTGAGAGGCTCGCTAGGTCAACCAAGGCAAAAGTTAGAGCATGAAAAATTAAAAATAAAGAAAAACTGATCTCGAGAGGTTGAAAACCCTAAAGGGCGACCTTGGAAAAAGTTAGAGCGCAAAAGGAGAGAGCTAATACTCGAGTGAACCTAAACCAAACTACGTGAGGCTTGATTCCCATCTCCGGGATACGTAGGCAACTTCATCCCGAAGTTCGGCCGTAAACACCTCCAACTCAACTATCCTGTTCATTTGTCTAATCAGGTCATCTTTGTCTGTCCTTTACCTAAGAGTTCGGTTGTGATCTTTACTCTGAGAAAAGAGCTGGTTACAACGCTGAGTAGTGGTGTTTAATCAAGGGGCAATTATGATCTTTTGATTCGAGGTTGTACATCTCGAGGATTGATTCTGTGCGTATAAAGTGGTGTTCCTTTTTGAAAATGGTTTTTAAAAGTTTTAATAAAAGTTGATTTTGTTCAAATTTGCCTTTTACAACTTAGACCATTTTTGGACCAAAAGGAAAATTTTCAGTGCTCACAACCTTAATTTCATTGATTTCCACAAAAAAGTTTTCCAACTCTCTGATACAAATCAAAGTTGCTTTTATTACATCAAAAACTTGAAAATAAAGGTTAAAGCAATAAACTAGGGGCATAGATGAGTCAGGTGGTCTTGCGTTCCCCGCTCGTGCTTGTGGAAGCTTCTAATGCTAACGTGGGCCCGGTTTGTGCCTCATTCTCGAGCCATGCCAAACATTCGCTAGAAAGGGCGCAACTGAAACTAGGGGCAGGGGCCAGAAGCTCTCTTGTCCTCCAAGCAATGAGGTACCTAGCCAAATGTGAACCTCAGATGGGGAATGAAGTCGGGTACTCTACCCCCTCCTCTAGGCAGGTCTGATCATGCCCAAACTGATGTCTGAATCGGAAAAGGAAGTAGAATACATAGTTGTAGACACCACATTTTTTATGGCCCTTCAAGACTTGGATGTTCTTGCAGGTATATCCAGTGAAGGGTTTGTTTGCTTGCCGAGTGCTCGAAGTCTTCAGTGGAACGCCACAACTTTGAGCTTTTCAAACCCTGCATTCTTTTTGTCTTCTTTTTGGACCATGCCTTGGTCTTGCCAGCCTGCAATCTCTGGTGGCCTACTGGCCATCCTTGGAGGCTTTCGGCCAGCGCTTCTTGTCTGCCGGCCATTGATGTGCCTTGCCGGCCACCAATGTTTTCTACAGATATTTTATGCCAGCTGTTTGCACAGATGCTTGCATCTATCCACACATGGAGGGCTGGATCTCCTTGTATAGAATTCATGTTTTCTATATATAGGGACCCCCTCTCTCATGTTTTGAGGTTAGAAGATTAAACGCTCAAAAAATCTCTCTCTCTAGATTTCTCTCTCTCTTGCAATTTTGTGCACATTTTCCTAGTTATATCACTCTTTTGCATACACACCCTTAACCAAAATTGATCACCTTTGAGCTGAGGTCCCTTGAGGTCTTGTTGGAGCTCTTGTAGGTGGTTTGTGCTTAGCTTCAAGAGGTATAACACTTGTCTTTTACCTTGTTTTAGTATACTTGTTTCTCTATCTTTTCCCAGTGTTTTTGAGCCATTTTTGAGCTATAAAAATCTCTGTTTTAATGGGCTGAAATTGGTGTTTTAAGCCATTTAAGGTTAGGGGGGTGTCTCACCCTTGTTTATTCCTTGCTTTTAAGGGTTTTGCACCTTTGTTTCCCACTTTCAAATCAACCTCTTTTGGACTTTTAACCACTGAATTTCAGAGTATTTTCAGTGGCAAAAAACATGTTTTGAAGTCCTAAATTGGAGGGGTTAGCCTCCCATCTTTGTGTCTTGTTTGCTAGCCTAGTTAATTCTATATGTTGGCATGATTTTCTAGCTTTTTGTAGCTATATTCCAGCATGTTTTTGCCTTTGTTTTAGACTGCTTTAGCTCTGTTTTGGGCTGTTTGGGTTAGTTGAATCTTGTTTTGCATGGTTGTAGTATAAAGGTCCTCACAAGGATAGTGTTTTAGGCCATTAGACACCCCGTGTTTGAGTTGATTGCATGCTTTGGTATTGTTTTGCATTTCATTTTAGTACCTAAAGCTCTGCAACCTCCCTCATTTCTTCACTCTTTAATTTGCTTTGAGGGTTGTTTCAAACTTGGGATTTTTTAAGCTTGAGATATTGAGGTCCATGCTTAATGGTTTAATCCTCTTTTGAGGGTTCATTGCCAATGGCATGAAACTTCTCTCATGCCTTAAACCACCCCTTGGTTGACACTTCTTTCACTTTAGAAAACTCTCACCAATGGACTTAATTGACTAAGTAATGGTTGGTAATTAAAATGAGTAAATAAAAGTGGCAAGTAAAATTATGCAAGATAAGCATTTGTTTATGTTGCATGTGTTCAATCAGACATTAATTGAACACAAGGAGAATTGGGGCATTTTATACTCAAAGTGATGAAATGTGTCAAGTTTCCTAGGTCTCCATTGCCCTT
Source organism: Camellia granthamiana (assembly GCA_036172215.1). NCBI lineage: Eukaryota > Viridiplantae > Streptophyta > Magnoliopsida > Ericales > Theaceae > Camellia > Camellia granthamiana. The sequence continues at coordinate 30,836,591 of CM069907.1, forward strand.
TATCATGCATGATAGGGTGATGGTCTTTTGTGTCTCATTTTGCATTTATTGAATTTACACCTCTTGAATCACAAGCCATCATGCAATGAAATTGCTTGAGTTGGTGGTTTGTGGCTTAAGTTCACCTTTCTTTGGATTTGTTCATGAAAAGGAGGGGTGAATTGTGCAAACAATCTATGAGAATGCCTTCATTTTTACTCTGTCCTCTGTTGCAGCAAATGAAACAGTGCATCAGTGGCCGGCAGGCCACCATCCATGGCCGGTAGAGCACCATAGATGGTCGGCAAGCCACTTCCATGGCCGACAGATAGTCGGCTGGCCACTGATGCAAACCTCAGCAAAATGTTGGTAAGGTGGAACAGAATGGTTCTGGAAATGTTCAACTCTACAAACAAAGACTTTCAAGAGCAAAACAGAGGTCTTTTTGAGTGGTATCTGAGCATATGCATCTTCTATTTCCCGAGGCGGAGTAGTGGCAGTGTAGTTAATATTTTAATTACTTAGTTTTCTTACATTTGTGTTGTAATTTAATTAGTTAGCTTACTAGTTAGTTAATTCAAGTGTTCTAATAATTAGTTAATTAGTTTAGCTATTTATTTCATTTGGTCTGTAATAATTAGCTTAATTTGCTTAGCTTAGTTAGCTAGTTAGCTTTATTCATTCGAACTCTCCTTTGTGAGAGCAAAATGTAATAATGTGTATGTCTTTCAACCCCATGTCTTTCTCCCTCTTATTTAATCGCTTTTGATGGTTAGATTAAGGAGATGTTTCAATTAGCATACCTTATGCTTGCATCTATTCATTTTGTATCACATGCACCGAGGCTTGGCGCATCATTCAAACTGCATTGTCATTTCAATAATTCTTTGAATACGTGCTTAGACCGCATGTCTTGAAATAATTCATATGCCATATTAGTTGCCGAGCCTATTCATTGCATATTGTATGTGTTACATTAGGCATCTTTTATAGTTAGGAATCATGCATATTTTTCTAACTCATATCTTCTTAGCTTGGAGTAGTAGGTGACTTTTTAATGCTTTAGCATACTTGCATGAGTGTGAGTGATTGCCATGACTAGCATGCTTGCCATGAGGCTAAATGCTTACTTGATAAAAACTGCTTGAATGCCTGTGGATGAAGGCTTGTTGCTTGAATTGGAACGATTCAACGAATGTAAGTTTTAATGCCCATTTTGTTAAGTGGCAAATCAGTTTTAAGCCCACTATGTTTGGTGGCAAATTCGCAAACTTTAAGCCCACTTGAGGTGACAAAATCAAACCCTTTGCAAAACAAACATGAAATTGAATTGTTCCAACTTCAACGAACTAGTCTATACTTGCTTGTGTGCATCACTTAGTAAAGCTAGCTTAATAACTGGAACAAAAGCACATAATATACATAAGAATCATATCATGATTAGTATAGGCCGATCTTTGATCGAGCGAGTGGGGGTGCTCAATTCATGACCTTCCCCTCTCGTACCTAAGTTCCCGAGCCAAGGCAACTTTGGTGATGATGGACACATGGCCTTTGGCACGAGTCATGGGTTTCCTAAATTTTCCCAAAATAAAATATTTAGGTGGCGACTCTGTATCTGGGAAAGCAGTCTAATTTTGGCATTTTTAATTCAAAATCAATTTTCCAAAAGATTTGTCAAATTTGGACTCTTTGGTGTTTATCAATTTCACGTTGCACTTGTGAGATTAGATTCAGAACCACGAGAGTCCGAACTGTGGAGCTTTCTTTCAAACCTTCCGAAAGGAGGCGCGAAAAAGCCAAGCCATAACAATGTGTAAGGTCGATTAATTGTATGCCGGGTTACCGAGCCATGCTGTAGATCATCTCGGGTAGATTAAGCCAGGGGTAACACCAATCTATGTCAACAGCAGACTTGTTGCACATCCAGTGGCACATCCAGTGGCACCACTATCCCTCATTTGGGAAATCCACTAGACGGTGGCGGAAGAAATAGCCTCGAGCTGAGTACTCAGGGCAAAAGTCCACTACCTTCAGCTTATCCATAAGCCACACCTGGGAAGGGATGAAAGAAAAGAGAGATTAAAGAATAGAGAGATGTATGTTGAGAGAAAAGTGAGAAAAGGGCTTTTCAGAGAAAAACAGAACATGAGTGCCGAGCGATGAGAGAAACACATATGAGAAAGGGTGGAAAACAATACCTGAAGAAGTAGCGGGCTCCTCACAAATCTGGTAGTCTCTCGCTAATGAAAGGCGTCTAAGCCCATCAAGGTCTCGGCTAGCACCAAGCCAATGCAACTCTTGCCTTCTTTCAAACCTTGGGCCACTTCAATCAATCGAATATTGGACCCACCGAAACTAGGGGCAAGAAGAAAAATGAGAAAGCATACATAAGCAGAGGGCATGTTACCGAAATCCTCGCCAGAGAAGGTTGCATCTATCACCGATGTCGAAAAATCGATGAATGTGTCCAGCTCTCCATTGTAGGCCAAAGATCGAGCCTCGTGCAGAGTAAGCCCACACATCCGTCCCAAAGCTTGGGTATGGCCAAAATGGGGCTAAGGTATGATTTCCTCATCGCGCCGGGATTCAATTAGTGCCTGAAATTCTTCAATTGTCGGGCATATTTCTTGTCCCCTGAAGTTAAAGACATGTGTAATCAGGTCCTAACATCTAGTCACAGCATAAAGGAACGGAAAACAAAGTGAAGTTCGGCTCAACAAAAAAAGTGCATTTATGCCAAAACCCCAAAAAATTACCTTTTCCGAGCCGTCTAAAGTCGCTATCCAATCCGAGAGTTTTTTGGTAAAAAATGGCTCCATTTGTGAAGAAATTGTAGCTGAAATGAAGTTCTGGAGAAGAATTCACGAAGCTTAACCTTTTGTAGAAGATAAGGCAGTGAGTGGAAGCCAATTGTCAACAGTTTGACCATTCTTGCATTTGATGGCCGGCAGGTGGCTGGCAAGCCACATTGGTGGCTAGCAGGCTTCTTTTGTGGTCGGCAGCCTTCTTTTCAGGCCTACCATCCACCTATGTGCTGAGCAGTGCTGAAATCTTGTGTTCTGTTTTGATCTTCGAGTGTTTCAAGGTCTTGTTTTGAGTCTTTTTGGTTTTTAACAAGTTTGTTTGCTTGTATTTGAGTTGTTTTGCTTTGTTTATTGAGTTGTTTTTGCTTATCGAGTTATGTTTTGCATTTTGCATTTTGTTTGTTGGTTGGCTCATTACTCGATTAAGAACGTTGTTTTAATCAAGTGCTCTGTTGACCAATTCGATTCCATGCCATTTTTCATGCAAATATGGTGCTCATGATGCAAAAATAACAACATTTTTTTATAAAACTGTGAGGGTTTTATTTCAATCATGCTTTTTTACAAAAGAGGGGTACAAGTTTTAAAGAAAAATAAAACCTATCTGAAGCTATACATCTACTAATGCTACCAAACAAAAAGAAACTAAGCAAAAATAATCAAAAATCAACGCCAGTCGCCTTAGGCCCGAGAGGCCCTCTTCGTCCTCTTCCTCGGAGAAGAGGACTCTAGGGAACTATCTCCATCAGCGCTGCTGTCTGAATCAGTCTCTGAGCCGGAACCTGAGCCGGCATCGTCTCTACTCTCCGCCCCTGAACCGGCCCCAGCATCATCATCTTCGCTTTCGGAACCCAAGCCGACATCATCATCTCCACTCTTGAACGACTTAGAATGCTAACTCGTTGCCTCTGCGGAGTCACTGGTCTCAACATCATCATCGCGCAAGATAGGCTCTGGAGGACTGCTATGGCCCCGGGAACCCCTATCTCTGCCTTTCTCACCTGCTACTTGAGGAGGTGTTGCCGGTGCTGGTGTTGCTGTCGCCGCCGGAGCAACCAATATAGTTGGGATCTGAAAAAATAGCTGTCACATATCAGTATTCAGTGTGTATATCAGATACAAGCACAGTATGCAGTGTGTGTATTAGATGCAAGCATAATATGCAGAATGAGTGTATGTACAAGTCAGATACAGTGTGTGAATGTAGTGTGCCAATGCAGTGTACCAGTGTAGTTTGGAACAAACTATAGTTGGAAGTGCCATTGTATTAATGGAAATTTGATGGCATGAAGTGTAAACTAAAGAAATTACCAGGATGCCATGGAGAACGAGCAGCGTCTCCCTCCCCTGTACCATACCCATCAAGGAGGTTATCAGTCGAGAGCGCTCCCTGTGTACTCTATCGATGCCTGTAAATGCATTTGGATGGTCAATGTTCGCAATAAATATATCTGAAATGAAATGCGGGGAGTAAATCGTCAAGTATGGTCCATACCTTAGTCAGGCCTCCAACCCCGACAAGCTCATGCTGAGCTGCTACATGCTCAATTACGACCTGGTAAGCAGCCCCAATATGCCGCCAACATGTGAGCGTGGTAGGAAGCTCTGGCCAACGGGTGCTCTGCCCCGTATGGAGAGCCCCTCTAGCACGGGCCCTGGTCGCCCTAGTCGCTTTACGCGCCTTTCTTGCTGTAGGAGCCCTCGCCCCCCTCTCCTTTGCGAGTGCTTGTCAAATGTGGCATGAGATGTGTCTGGATGAAGGTCGCGTAGTCGACCTCTACCCTGAAGTAATCACCATCCAGGCCCACCATGAACTGAGTGACTGCATCAAGAGATAGGCTGTCTGCTGATCTCATAGACTCTGGCAGTGCCATCAAAATGATTGGGTCTGGTAAGCCCACGGTCTGTCGAACAAATCGCTCACTCAGGAACCAGGCTCGATAGACTAGGCCCTCAAGTAAAATACGGAAGCAAGAAGTGGCCTAGGCCCCGACGTACTGGTCCCGTATCCCAGCTAGCATCGTGGCCCATGGCTGCCACATGATATGGAAATAGAGAGCGTATAGATTATTAGTTGTTGTCAGGTGCCAAAATGTGAATTAGAATGGTGTGTAAAGTGAAAATGACTATGTTTTGGGTTACCTCGTGGGCAGCCACTGTGTCGAAATAATGGCAGAAGAAAGTAAAGGTCTTGCGAGTCCTGCACTGGCATCTGCCATCATACCACCGCGAGTAGGAAATTGTCAGTGGGAGCTCTTCCATAGGCTCTAGGGCAAGTGCTGGAAAATAAGCATAAACCCACAGCTGCAAGGAAAATGTAGTGATATGTGATCAATAGATATAGAAAGTGCAAAGCAGAAAGCACAGTGCATGAATAAATATAAAAAGTGCAAAGCAGAAAGCATAGTGCATGAACAGATCTAGAAAGTGCAAAGCAGAAAGCACAGGAGTTGAACAGATATAAAGCTGAAAATGTAGAGTGAAAAATGTAAAATGCAAAGAGGGAACTGAAATGCATACCTCATAGGCTCGCCAGTAGCCTCCTATCAAATCTCCCTTTAAGCAGGAGGTAGAGCTCATGTATCCATACAGGGTGGCGAGGCCAGCTCAGCCCTAATCATAGAAGCGAACCCAGGAAAGGGTCACCAGAGCGCTCAACAGATATAAGCCCACGGTGTTCCACTTGTTCGAAAACAAGGTGGTACCGAGGACAAACATCAGGAAGCCTCAGGCGTACTGCTCTATCTCCTCTACTGTCTCGGGCTCACTCCCTCTGAACAGCTCAGCGAGCCAGCTATATCTAACCATAGTTGTCCGGTACAAGGGTGGACGTGCTCCTAGCAACTTGACCAAGGCGGCCTCTCACTCCCCTATGTCTATGTCGAAAGAGATCGGATCACCCCCTACTCCTAAGCCAGTGATCATGGCAAAGTCGTAGGGAGTCATCATCATCTCCTCGGCAGTGGAAAGGTGGAAGGAGTTGGTGGTGTCCTACCTCTCTACAAGTGCTCTCAGAAGAGGACGACTCGCGATGACCCGCGTCAGGCCGGAGGAGAATAGGCCAAAGCCAGTCTCGTCCACAATGTCACGAACTCCAGCAAGGAGCTCATCGTACCAATCCTGTTCAGTCATAGCAACATACCATCTGAAGGCACGAGACTCTCCATGTGGTAAAGAACAGATGAATCATATTAAGGCAGTGATGAAAGTATAGTCAGATAAAAGGCAGTGCAAGAAATGCAAGTAAAGAAAGGCAGGAATGCATGAAAACAGAGTTCATACCTCAACGGCGATGGATGAAAGGTGAGAAGCCGGCTTCCTCAGCAAGAAGTCCTCCGGTAAACCGAGAACGAAGTCGCTAAAACGTCTAATGCCACTGGCTGGCAAGATATGTGTGCGGGGATGGTACCTCGCTAAATCAAAAGGCCATACCCTCAATGGTAGCGCCTCTGGCTCGAGCTCAGGCTCAAACTCCACCTCGAGGTCTGCCTCAATACCCTGAGCCGCCTCGCCAGCCTTGGCAGCAACCGGCTCCTCCGCCTCAGCAACAGGTGGGAATATGGGTGTAACCTCTGAAAGGGTCCCGTCGTGTGGTAAATCATCTGCCATCTAGAAAATGGGTGAAAAGTATGTGAGAAGTGAAGAAAAATGGAGAAAAGAGGGTAAACTTGGAAAAATCAACCCTAGGAGAGAGAAAATGGAAAAAAATGTCAAAGCCGAGAAAAGTTCACGGAATTCGAGAGAAACTTGAGGGGAATGAGCCTAGAGTGGTGAAAATCCAAGAAAAAGTGTCGAAATCAAATTCCAATCGGTTCAAAGTGAAGAGAATCAAGAGGGTTTAGCGAATAAATTTTGCGTGGTGCATTGGAAAACACATAAAAAGCTCGGATCTAGAGAGGAAAAGTGTCTAGAGAGAGAGAGAGAGAGATTTCGGCCCTAGAGAAGTGAGGAAATGAAGTGTTGTGGTGTATACTTAAAGACCCTGTGGACGTGCCCCGATGGCCCTGCTACTACAGTTCGGACTCGAATTGTCTCGGTTCTTAATCTGAACCAAAGAGTCCAAATCTGGCAAATTGTTTTGAGAAAACAGATTTTTAGAAAAGAAGTGCCAAACATGGACTGCTTTGTCAGATACAGAGTCGCCACCTAAATATTTTATTTTGGGAGAATTTAGGAAACCCTGACTCGTTGCCTAAGGCCACGTGTCCGTCATCACCAAAGTTGCCTCGGCTCGGAAACTTGGGTACGATTGGGGAAGGTCAGCTATGAGCACCCCCGCTTGCCCGATCCGAAGATCGGCCTCTACTAACCATGATACCTAGTTTTGAAAACATTATGCGTTCTTATTCCGGTTATTAGCCTAGATTTACTATGTGATGCGCGCAGCAAAACAAGTATAGACTGGATCGCCTGAATTGGAACAAAACATTTCATGTTTGTTTTGAAAATGGTTTGCTACTCATAAGTAGGCTAAAATGCAGATTTTGCCACCTTCGGGTGGGCTCAGAAAACATGGTTTTGCCACTATCCAGTGGGCTTAAAACTCACAGTTTTAATGCATTATTCCAATTCAGGCAATTCAACCTCCATCCACAGGCATTCAAGCAGTTATATCACATAAGCATGTAGTCACATGGTAAGCATGCTGTTATGTTAACATTCACACACATGTGGCATGCTAAAGCATAAAAGCTTACCTAGTACTCCAAGCCAAAACAGAAACTAGTTAGTAATCAAATGCATGATCCTAGTTTATGTTAAGATGGCTAATGCAACACATACAAAATGCAACTAGAATAGGCTCAGCTAATCTAAGAATGGCATGTGAAATGCGACAACTCGATACACGTATTCAAGTTGGAATGGAAATACTATGCAATTAGTATGATGCGTCGAGCCCGGTGCATGCAATACAGATGAATGAATGCAAAACATGCGAGCATAAGGATGCTAATTTAAACATGCCCTAATCTAACCACTAAAAGTGGATAAATAAAAGGGAGAAAGACGTGGGGTTGGAAGACATACACACACCCACGCACACTTATTACACAATTGCCCTCGCTTGGAGGGTCCAAATAAATAATACAGTCCGAATAAACAATTAAACTATTCTAGCTAATTAAATATTACAAAACTTCTAATTAATTAAACAAATTAACTAAGCTATGGAAAGTAGTAAAAGGCCTCGGGAAGAGGGATGCACGCATGCTCGGATTGGCTTTGCCCGGAAATCCATTGCCATGACACATGTTGCCTCTGTTTACACTACTCTACACCTCTGAGACTTGCACAAATCCCAAGGACGCTCCAGAACCACCTTATGGGCACTGTGGAAGGTCACTGGCCAAAAGTAAAGGCCACCGGCCATCCATCGACCATGGATATTGATATCGGCCACAAATGTTTGGTCGATCGGCACTGTAGATGGCCGACCGGCTATATCTTCCTGCAGAAACCTATTTTGACAACAGCAGAGGATAGACAAGGCATGGCAATGCATTTCAAGGCAAATGTTTGCACAACCACACTCCATATCATGTTTCAGACTCAAGGGAGTATGGTGCTCGACCCTCGGACCACCAATCGCGCATTTCAATGCGTGATGGCCCAAGAAGCCAAGTTGTGCATTTTAATGTCAAATGTAATGCACACAAACACATAAGGAACCCAACCTCAATCATGGTGATTCAAGAGGCAAGGCATGCATGCCAAATGCAACCTAAGCATGTGAGCTAAATATGCAATATGAGCATGCAAGCAAATAATGTACATTAGGCATACAACCTAAGCAAACAAGCATGCAAGGCATGAAGCAATGTAACAACATTCGAGCAACATGCAAAAGGCGGACTTAGACTAATTTGGGCAGCTCTCAAATAAGCCAAAAACAATGGCCAAATGCTATGGAAATGAGGGCGAATGTTCATACAAACATGCATGCACACATGGTCCAACACTTAAGCACAAAGAAGCAACTTTTAAACACATTTAAAAGAGACTATTATGGACAAATGGCAAGCACATTAAACTCTGAAAAATACGTGAGGGATGATGCCAAATCAACCTATCAATGCAAGCAAGGCATGCAACTATGTCCAAAACTCAAGGCAAGCCAAGGGGCTTAAACCATGGCTATATGAAGCAGGTCCCAAAGGGCCAAGGGGACTCAAAATAGTCCCAATGTAGGTCAAGACAAGGCCCAAAACACACTTAGATGGCATCTAAATGGCCTACACAAGGAAGCATACACAAAGGTCCAAACATGGGGCATGAAACACCAACCTTTTAAAGCATTAAAGGGGCATCAAATGCAAGCATACAAGCATGGAGCAAGGACTAAAATATCATAACTAATGGTGCCAAACCACTGAAATGATGCAAATAGAGCATGGTAGAGGAGCCAACACTACAAGCATACAAGCTAGATTGCATGGTAGCTATACAAAGTAAGTCATGGATGACCCAAACAACCAAAATTAGACCTAAATCATGCCAAATTATGCATAAAAGCTTCACAAAGCTAAGCCAAAATCATGCTAGAAACAAGGCTCAAAGCACAAAGCATGTTAAGGCAATTTCATGGCATTACAAGACAAGTATGCTAAGCATGCATGGTGTGTCTAAACCAACTTAAAATAGTGCTATATCATGGCAAAATAAGCACAAATAACACTTAAAACATGGCCAACATGAACTCAAGAATGGTGCTCACACATGAGGCTAAAATGGCACATTTTGAAGACAATAAGGAGAGGGGATGGCCCTTTCCTTATTAGGACCTTAAAGCACCATCCCCACCACTGAAATCCCTCAAGATTTCAGTGGTGAGGAGGCCCAAACAAGGTGGTCCCGGAGCTCACCAAAATAGCACAAAATGGGGGCCAAACAAGGCCTAAGAGGGGTCAAACAACCCCAAACAACAAAGTGACCTTAAACAACTAATTAAAGCACTCAAAAACAAGACTTTTTTCAGTTTATGATAAAGCCCAAAACAGCATGCAAGATAGGTTAAAGACTAGTGCAAGATTGGGGAATATAAAGTAAATAGTGTTACCCTTGAAGAACACTTCAAGAACAACAAGCTCAGCCCTCTTCTTCTGATCAAAACCAACCCAAAGCTCCAAGAACAACCTCTCAACACCTCCCAAGTCGAAGTATGGTGTAATACTATGTGTTCAAGTGCAAAACTAAGAACAAACTACACTTTTAAGCCCTCAAACACACACAAATGAAGAGAGAGAGGGAGATATAGAGAGAGAGGGTGTATATATCAGAATATATGTATAATTTCTGATTTTTTGCTGAACCAAAACAAAGGAGAGGGAAGGTCTCCTTATATAGGCAAGACAAAGGGCCAAAGCTTCTAAAGGAAGCCAAATGAAAAGGGTCAAGGCTTCCTAAAGAAGCTAAGGCAAAGGGGCCAAGGCTTCCTGAGGAAGTTGAGACAGGGTTCAAGCTTCTTGAGGGAGCTTGAGCAAAAGGTGCAAAGCTTCTCCAAGAAGCTTGAGTAAAAGGGTGCAAAGGGTGCAAAACAGCCACACACGTGTATGGGGGCAGGGTCTGTGCACTCTAGCTGGCACAGCTAGCATGCACCACACCTGAAAAAGGCAAAAAGGTGTTATCGGCCAGAAAAGGAGACAATCGGCCAAATATATGGTCGGCCGGCTACAATAAATGGTCGGTCTGCTACTTATTTGGCCGGCCGGCTAAATTGATGGCCGGTGGGTGGTTGCCAAGGCCAAAAAGTGGTCGGTGGTGTCCAGATTGAAGCCTAGAAGTTAGCTTTCCAATGGCACAAACCTTGCATTAAAATTCCTCCTGTGCAAAAAGTTATGCCCGTTTTGGTGAAGCCGCGCAAATTCGATCCAACCAGATTGATCCCCTACTTCAACCAATCATATCTCCCCCATCCGGACTTGGCTTTAAGAGATTCTTGAATACAAAATGAAGCCCCAGAAGTCTTCTTTCCAATGGAGGTGGCCTCATAGCTAAAATCCATGTATGCAAATGAATAAGCCCGATTCAGCGAGGGCTGCTCGACTCTTTCTCCTACCCGGATCCTTGCCGAACTTCTTCTCCAACTTGGTTTCTCCCCTCTTCTCCTCTTTTCTTCAACGTCAAACCCCTAAGTAAGGTGTTTTGAAAGATTTTTCAAAGATTTCATCTCTCTTTCATTCATTTCCACTTTGTCCTTGCTCGGTTTATCGAAAAGCGCATTATTTGACAAAACGTGAGCCTCGGAACATTGTAGAAACTTTATTTTCAAAACATTTTGAAAGAGAGGGTTTTAAGATCTAAAATCTTTTGATCAAGATTGTTTTGATCCAAAAGGGGGATGAAGTTGGGATTTGACTCTCTCGTTGCTGAAGAAATTGAACCTTTGCCCTGCAGACCTTTCTCCACCAAGTAAACCATCAGTGGTGCCCAAGTCTTACGGGCGGTCAAAAATGGGGTGTCTATAGACCCGTGCGTGAAAAGTCATTTTTTCCCCGAATTGTCATCGGTGGCCGGCAAGGCTCTTCAGTGGTCGGCAAGTGGCCAACGCCCTTTTTTTGTGTCTTCATGATATTTTGTGTCTTTGTTTCCCAAAAAGTGTAGGGAGGATTCACTATTAGGTCCAGATTACCTCTACGAAAACTCGAAACTGTGTCTTGGGGCACGATGTTCATCGCTTGTCAACATGAATGAGGTGTATCCTTTTTAAATATATTGTAACTCTTCCGAGAGGTAAATCAGAGGTTGCCACTGGATATTATTTTATTTGTTTTGTCAAATTTCACTTTTATTCTTTTGTTCCTTGCATAGAATATGCATTTCACATATGCGCATGCTGCATGCGTGTTTTGCATCATTTGTGATTTATACATTGAATGCGCTCTCAATTTCACACATAGAATATGCTCTCGCTCTTATTTCATGCATAGAATATGTTTTTTTTGTTGTTCCTTGCATAGAACATGCTTTCAATCAACATCATATCTTGGTTGTTTACCTTGCATATCATGTTAGCTATGTTTTCACAAATAGAAAGTTCTTTTCTTTCTTCCTCTACCAACATAGGCAAACGATATTGTATGTACAGTTCATTCGGAGGAGTTTCGGATAAAGTCATTTGTGCATCTATCCCACTTGTTCACTTTGTGCATCTATCGCACTTGTTCATTTTGTGCATCTATCGTACTTGCTCACTTTGTGCATCTATCGCACTTGCTCACTTTGTGCATCTATCGCATTTGTTCGCTTTGTGCATCTTTCGCACACCTCTCTGTTTCATCTCAGGACGCATGAAGCACGACCTCGAGTGGTTTGTTTCTTAGGACACGTGAAGTGCGGCCCTGGGTAGGTTTCATCTTGGGACGCGTGAAATGTGACCCTGAGCAGTTTTTTATCTCAGGACACGTGAAGTGCGGCCCTGGACAGATTTCATCTCGAGATGCGTAAAACGCAACCTCGAGCAGTTTTGTTATCTCAAGACATGTGAAACACGACCCCAAGCAGTTTTTTTTTATGTCGGGACGCGTGAAACGCGACCCCGAGCAATTTTGTTATCTCAGGACGCGTGAAGCGCGGCCTTGGGTGTGTTGTATCTTGGGACGTGTGAGATACGACCACGAGCGATTTTCTTAGTTTCTCAGGATGCATGAAACGCAACCCCTGAGCGGTGTTTTCTTTCCTTGTCTCTTGTTTTAGCGTGGTCAGAGTGGAACTTGTGTTGGTTTCAAGCTTGAAGCTGCTCATTCATGTTTTGTTATCTCGATTATTGCTTATTGTATCATCTCACATGATCACAAGTTTTCACAATAGCCGGCTTCGCGGAGCGTATGAGTCCAGCTTTCAAAGTTTGCATCCTGCCCCAGAACTACACTGGTTTGATTCCTTGCGAAGGGATACGTAGGCTACCTGCAGGCGCAACCATTTGTTTTTGTCTTGATTGTTTGTCCAAGTCTTACGGCCTTTTCAAAATGGGTCGTCTTTGGGCTTTGACATTCACTCACGTCATTTCATGACTCCGAGTTCTATCAAAGAGAGGCAACTGTAGACACCCCAATTTTGACAGCCCTTATGCCATGGACACCATTGCATGCACACCTAATGATGAGTTTGTTTTCTCATCAAGTGCTCGAAGTTCTCGGCGGGATGCCACAACTTTGAGCCTTTCAAACCCTACACCCTGTTGCCTCAGTTTTGGACCAAGCCTTGGTTCTCCAAGCCTACAGCCTCTGGTTTTGGGCTGCTGGCCATCACTTTTTGGTTGCTGGCCACTGATGTGGCTTACCGGCCACCAGTGATGGTCGGCCAGCCACCAGTGTCTTTTGTAGATATTTTGTGACAGCTGTGCCAGCTGTTTGCATAGATGCATGCATCTGCCCTCACGTGTAGGGTTGGATGTTCCTGAGGGGAATTCATGTTTTCTATATATAGGAGCCCCCTCTCTCATGTTTTAAGGTTGGAAAACATTTTAGAACAAAATTTTTCCTCTCTCTCTCTCTAGCAAATTCTTATACTTTTGCCTACAAATCCTTAACCTTTGCCTATATACCCTTAACCAAACCTTCTCATCTTTGAGCTGAGGCACTTTTGAGTTTGGTTTGAGCTCTTGAAGGATGTGTTGTCTTGGTTTTGTTGCTTGAATTGGTTGTCCTCTTCAAAGGTATAAGGCTTTATCTATTAGCTTACTTTCTCTACTCTTTTTCTTGCAATTTCCCAACTGATTTTGGGCTGTAAAACTTTTGTATTTTGGGGCTAAAACTTGGGTCCTAAGACCATTAAAGGTTGAGGGGTTGATAACCCTTCTTTATACCTTGTTTGGGAGGCCTTTGCCCTTGTGTTTCCCATCCTTTTACTGTCTTTTCCTAAGCTTTTAAACACTGTTTTTTTAGAGCTTTTTCAATGGCCAAAATCATGTTTTGAAGTCCAAATTTGGAAGGGTTAGGCTCCCCTCCTTGTGTCTTGCTTACTAGCCTAGGTTGCTCCATGTTTTAGCTTATTAATCGAGCCTTTGTTGTCTTAATTCCAACATGTTTTAGGACTTAATTTAGGCTGTTTTGGGCTATTAGTTGCATTTGAACTTTATTTTACATGCTTATAGTGTAATTGGCCTCATGAGTTTAGTGTTCTAGTCCTTAGACACCACCTCTTTTGAGTTGATAGCATTTATTCATCCTTTTCTTACTCATTTTTCAACACTAATAATCTCTGCAACCTCCCTCCTTTCTTGGCTTTTGTTTTGCTTTGAGAGTTGTTTCAAGCCTCTTGTTCTTTTAAGCATGAGATTGAGGTTGTCATGCTAAATGGTTCAATTCCTTTTAGGGGTTCATTATCAACAGCAAGACATCTCTTTCATGTCTTAAGTTAACTCTTGGTTTGGTACTTCACTCCATTAGAGGACTTAAACTCACCATTTGGACTCAATTGATTAAAGAATGTAAAATGGAGTAAAATTGAGGCTAAAAGTGGTGAAAGATAATAATTTGGTTGTGTTCAATCGGACGTTAATTGAACACATGGAAGCTTGAACCATTTCATACTCACTAGTGATGAAATGTTTCAAGGTTTCAAGGTCACTACTTCCCTTGATCATTCATGATGGGGGGGTGGCTTTTAGAGTTATATTTTGTTGCATTTATTGAACTTGCACACTTTGGTTCACAAGCCATCATGCAATGAAATTGCTTAAGTTTGTGGTTTGTGGCTTAAGCTCACTACTCCTTCGATTTGTTCATGAAAATGAGAGGTGAGTTGTGCAAACAAACCCTTGAAATACCCTATGCATTGCTCTGTTTGTTCTCTGCTGCAGCAAGGTGAACTGGGCAGCAACAGCTGGCAAGCCACTTTCCATAGCCGGCATGCCACCTTCCATGGCCGGCAAGCCACCTTTGATGGCCGGCCGGCTATCACTGGTGGCCTACAGGCCTCATCACTAGCCAGCCGGCCACTGATGCAAAATTTGGCAGAATGTTTGTAAGGCAGAGCAGAGTTATTCTGGAAGTGGGCAACAGTGTATGTGTTCTATTATACAATAGAGGCTCTCTAGAAGCAAAACAGTGGCTTTTCGGGTGAAAACCGAACATGTGCATGAGCATTCCTTGCATTCCGAGCTTGTTTAATTTTAAATATTTGGATTAAATATTTGTTGTAGTTAATTAGTTGTAGCTAGTTAATTTTGTAAAGTGTTGTAATTTGATTAGCCTTGATTAGCTAGAATAGTTAGTTAAATCATTTGTTGTAATAATTAAGTAGTTTAGCTAATTTCATTTGTTTTGTAATAATTAGCTTAGCTTTAATTAGTTAGTGAATTAGCTTAGTACATTCGGACTCTCCTTCGTGAGAGCACAATGATGTAATAGCGCGTATATCTTCCAACCCCACGTCTTTCTCCCTTTAATTTACCTGCTTACGATGGTTAGATTAGAACATCATGTTTTGTTTAGCATACTTCATGCTTGCATCCATTTGTATTACATGCATCGTGGCTCGGTTCATCATTCTAACTTGCATTGTCAGAATACTTCTTTGAATACGTGCTTAGACCACATGCTATCAAATTGTTTCACATGCCATGCTAGGTAGCCGACCCTATTTAGATTGCATATCGCATGTATTGCATTAGTCATATTGCATAAGTTAGGATCATGCATCTTTCTAACTTTATCTTTTTTTTTTGGCTTGGAGTACTAGGTGAGCCTTTACTTGCTTTAGCATATCGCATGTGTGTGATTGTTGCCATGTTTAGCATGCTTGCCATAAGGCTAATTGCTTAATTGCTATAACTACTTGAATGCCTGTGGATGAAGGCTAGTTGCTTGAATTGGAATAATTTGAGTAATGTTCATATGCGATCACTTTTTCATGTGGAACATATTTCAAAACAATTTTCAAAAACAAACATGACTCGAAATGTTCTAATTCTTGAAAATTTAGTCTATACTTGTGTGTGTGCGCATCACATAGTAATGCTAGCCTAATAAATCGGAACAAGAGCATATAATGTGCATAAGATTCATATCATGATTAGTAGAGGCCGATCTTTGATCGGGCGAGCGGGGGTGCTCAATTCATGACCTTTCCCTCTCGTACCTAAGTTCCCGAGCCAAGACAATCTTGGTGACGACGGACACATGGCCTTTGGCACGAGTCATGGGTTTCCTAAATTTTCCCAAAACAAAATATTTAGGTGGCGACTTTGTATCTGGCAAAGCAGTCCATTTTTTATGTTTTGATCCAAAATCGATTTTCCAAAAGATTTGCCAGATTTGACTCTTTGGTGATTATCTATTTCGTATTGCACTTGTGAGATCAGATTCGGAACCATGGGAGTCTGAACTATAGGGCTTATTTTGCCTTCCAAAAGGGGGCGCGAAAAAGTCGTGCTACAATTAGCCTCATGGTATTCATTCTTTGAACATGGCAACACAAACATTCAATGCACGATGCTAAAGCAATAAAAAAACTCACCTAGTACTCCGAGCCAAAACAGGTGAAAGAGTTAGAAAAATATGCATGTTCCTAACTTAAATGTAATGTGACAAATGCAACACATGCATTATGTATTTTATAGGCTCGATTATGAGCATGGCATATGATTTCATTCAAGACATGCGAGGGAGCACGCATTCAAGTAAATGAATTTGAACATTTGATATTGGGTTAGCATGATGGGCCGAACCATAGATGTATGCAAGACAATGGATGCGAAGCATGTCATGCCGAGCATCTCAAAAGTCTTCATCATCTGTTCTAATCACTCATCTACCTTCAGTGGCTCCTTGGGATCACCTAAAAAATCGTCCGTACTCGACCGGAAAAACTCTCTCTTTAAGAAAGACGGCCTTGCTTCAGCAACCTGGGCCTGGACTTGATTCTCAGCTCTGAGAATGTCCAAAGATTCCCATAAAGCTCCAGCCATTTTGCGGGATAAGGCACCTATGGTATGTTGACCTACTGGCTCGGCCACGTTGGCTTGACCAACCCTTTCCTCATGTGCCAGAATTTTATCCGGTATAGGCATCTTGTGCCTCCTAGGCCTACCACACCTACCACTATGACCACGTCCTGACATCCTAATAAAGGTAACGAAAGGATTAACACATTTTCAAATGTACCGAAGCTAACTCACTCACATCCTAATGCATAAAAGTAAACCACTTATAAGCATGCAATCACATAAACACATACGAATTTCCTTCCTAGATAATGACCGTCCTGCGGCGTTGCTAGAGTTCCAATTAGAAACAGCAGTGATCAAGTGCTCTTCTAATAGGACTTCCAGAAACCCGTAGACCCAATCAATATCCTAGGAACTAAATCTCATACCCATATAATCATATAAGCATATTAGCACATAAGCATACAATGCATACTAATGTCTCAACCAAGCAAGACAAACCCATTGTGGTACTAACCACTTCCCACGTACCCAACGTATTCAAACTCGGTACGCTCTGATACCAAGTTGTCACGCCCCTAAAAGAAAATACTATAATAAATCCAACTCATAAACGGGAGAATAACCAAAATAAAATACTTACAATCATCAGAATTCGTATTACAAAAGATAACACATGTAATATACATTAATAAATGTACATCCTGAATTTATAGCATATAGTACCAGTTAATGATCAACAAAATAAATGCCCTACGGGCTTACATCCTTCTAAAACATTACTTTTTTAAAACAAAAGAGAGAGCCATAAGCTCTGTATATATAAAGCCCTAGGCTTGAGCGAACATTAAGCACAAAATAATCATAAAAAGAGCCTTCGGCTCCAAGGTCCTCCCAAGCTATATCCTTGGAGGAGGCATGTCACCAGTACCTGAAAATGGTTTCCCAAAGTAGGGTGAGCAAAAGCCCAATACAAACAATCTAACACAATATATGAGATTTAACAGAGGTATGAGTACAATGTATGTATACCATGCCGGTGACAAAGTCTCCACATTTTATATAATCGAAAGATGCCAAGGCTCATATCTCAATTCATTTTATTCCAATTCATTTGAAGCTTATTCAGTATTCTCAATTCATGAATCAATTTCATCATTTTTCAATAACCCAGCTGAGACTATAACTCAGTGGTTTTCTAGCTAAATATACAACCACGCATACACTTCAAATATGCCATTTCATGAAAATTTCATCCGCGGGATCGGCACCCATGTATACACAAGATTTCGGGACTTTCACCCAGGACACGCCAGCCAACTTGATTTTCAATGGAGTCCATCCCCTTTCTCCTCCCAAACAATGAAGTACATCCATTTTCTCCTCCCAAACAATCATACATATACAATGTATATAAACTATAGTCATATTCAATGAAAACCAACAATAGATTAGTTTCAATTTATCTAATCCTCATGCAATTTCTACAACAATCAAAGTTATCCTCCATCGATAGCCTAATACAATTATTTCTAAATAGATATTCAATCTTAAGACAGATAACTTATTCATGAGATAATGCATATCTAATTCCACTATCTCTACCAATATCCACCCAATTTCATGTTTGCAACACCAATTTCATATATTTATGCAAAATAAATATTCGAACCATTTAGGTCAAAACTCCTCATTTTTCAAATAGCAACCCAAATGGCCCAAATCAAGCATTTGGCCACAATACAATCTTACAATTTACCCCATGACCATCTATTTCACTTTTCTCCAAAACTCCTCTTTTGATTTTATATCCCAAACCCTAGGTTTGTCCATAATCCTCCCAAAACCTACCATTGTTACACAATATATAAATAACTAAGTTAAAAATCATAACAAAGTGTAGAAATTCCCTACCTCAAAGAGAAAAGATGAGCCAAGCAAGAGTGGAACTTCAAAAATGCCCAAACTCAAGTCTATTCAGATCAAAGTACAGATCTTGAGATGCTCCAACTTTTTAACAAAGGTGAATGGGTGGAGAAACCACCAGAACTAGGTAAAAATGTAGAGAGAGAGAGAGAGAGAGAGAGTGTGTGTGTGTGTGTGTGTGTGTGTGTTTTAGAGAGAGAGGGTCTCTACTTTAGGTTTTAGGATGAAAAGATCAAAAATAGTGATGTAAAATGTCATTTTCATGATCTGATATATGCACAGTCCGCTCAAGCGCAAGCGTTGATGCTCGAGCATCAGACACAATAAATTGTTCCGCTCGAGCGTAAAGTACACATTCCCAGTACTTTTACAGACAACAAACAAACCGCTCGATCTCAAGAAAGTCCGCTCGAGCGCCAACCCGCTCGAGCGTTAAAAACACCACTCCAGTACTTTTGCAGACGTGCAAATTACTGAGAGTTTGCAAATCCCGCTCGAGCACAAAAAGGTCTGCTCGAGCGAAGAACCAAAAATCTAGGCAACACAAGGTTTGAAAACCAAGCAACCAACTTGTTCCAAACACACTCAACATGCCCAAATAACCAAATTTAAGGAGGAATAAAGAGAAAAGGGCAATGACCAATATTTAGAACTCATAAACCCGAGTCCAGAATACAATAAATGACGAGTCAAAACCGGAATCGCTATAGAAATTAAACTCACCTAGACAAACAAGAGAGCCCTATCCAAGAGAAGAATACAGGTTCAAATCTATAAAAACACTAATTAGTAAAATTTACATGAAATTTGAGTTTGTATAAAACTCTATATGTAATAAAAGAAATATAAATCCATAAAAATACTACTTTTAATAATATATATATATATATATAGAGAGAGAGAGAGAGAGAGAGGATTGAAACAACCTACGTGAACTCACTGCTCTGTTCTCGAAAGGGTTTTTTATTTTTGGGTAAATCAATCGATGGGAATGAGTATGGCAGCAATGGAGGCCTGCTTGGAAGAAGAAATTGAAAGCTGTAGATGATATATTCACCGTGATTGATTTAGCCATCAACGTCGCAGCGTGGTATCGACCCAATGAGTTTTTTGAGCGAAGAGATTGAATCGCTGAGAAACTCTATGTAAGGCAGCCCATCAGAGAAGGTTACTGCGGTACCCATGATGATGATGATTCTTTGGATATGGATTTGAATGATGGAGATGTCGATTGGTTGAATGAGATTGTATCACAGCTGGTGAAAGACTCTGCTTTGGATACATAATGAGAGCTAGGAGATTATGTATCTGTTTTTGAGATCGATCATCATGATGATCATCACCGTCATGATCATGATCTCCCAATCCCCACACACGGCAAAGGAAAACAATTGTCTCTTGTTCAGAACGCATTATTACAATCACCCAAGAGAAAGAGAAGCACCGAGTCTAAGAACAAGAAAGATAAGCAATGTTCTGTCCCTTAGGCAATTGCAAAGTGTCCGAGGTAAAGCACTGAGATAAGAAAAATTAGTGTACTGGCCAAAGCGAAGGTGAAAGAACACAAGTCTACGTGCTTCAATGATGCAGAAGCTTATGAACTAAAGATGGAAGCCACGAAAAGGAAACTCCAACAAAGGTACAAGCAAATTGAGAGGGTGAAGAAGAAGATACGGGTGGTACAGGCTTGAAAGAACATATGTATTCAAGGACTCGATCATATATGGTGGTGAGATCATTAAAGTTGGTGCTAATTCATTAATGGCAGTAGTTTCAATCAACACAAGTTCTTGACTTATGAGATTGGCAAGTGAGGGTCCTATTGGCCACTCTTGAAAATTTTGACTCTATCTCTACCTATGTCTCTAATTGTCTTCTTCCAAAAGTGGCTCTTCAGTAAGCAAGTGCAACAACTGCAACATCATTTGAAGAACCATTCTACGATGAAAACTTACATTTTTCTCCAGAGGACTTGAATTTATTACTGTCAAATGGTGACAAGACTCTTCCTTGATAGAAACGTGGTGGTTATTGTTTGGAATGTTGGTAATAGTTGTGGTGTGTATATCTACCACTGGGATTGAAAGTGTATTTTTTTTTTTTTTAAAGAGAAATGCTACTTATTAGTAAAGCACTCTTGTTTTTATCTTGTTGGGTCTTGTTGTTTAGCTTTGTTGATTTTTTTGTTTTTATTTTTAATTTTGATTTTAAATTTTTTTCTTTTTGTGAGTTTGTATGTATCAACTTGTCTAAGGTAGGGATTAGGCTTTTCTTTTTTGTACCTCTTTTTTTAAAAAAAAAAAAAAAATTATCAGCAAAGTAAAAGAGCAATTTTACTGATGGATAGCAATGAAATGCATTGCAATCAACAAAAACAATAGGGAAAATAAGAAAACATAACAAGATCACCTGTAAAAACACACACACAAAAAGGGTTGCCACCCTTCAAGTTTGCCTGCATTTGTGTTTGTTTTTCCCATTAAATAAATTTGGAGTTACAAAAGTTTAGACTCTATACAAGTAATTTGTGGTTGGAGAATGAATTATAGTCCTTATGATTTGAGTGTGCAGTTGTGTTTTGAAAGATAAGTTTTCGAAATGAGTTTTGAAAACAAAAAACTTATTTGGTTATGAGTTTTGAAAATAATTTTTAGCTTTAAGTTATATTTTGAAATTGTTTTGGGTTTTTTTTTAAATATTTAAAAAAATTCTTAATTTTATTTTCGTAGGGTTAATATTTTTTAGTGTAAATATTTATTTTAATGTGAGCAGTATTTACAACATCTGTGCATTGTATATTTTTTTAAAATATTTAAAAAAATTATATTTATATTTTAAATATTTTCTTATTTTTTATTTTAAATATTTTAAATTTTAAAATTTTAAAAATTTTTGGATCACTCATATATATTTAAATCATAACAAATTATTTGGCCAATACTTAAGAAAATAACAAAATATTTTTTTCAGAAGAATATTATCTGAAAATATATTTTTCAGAAGAATAAAAAATAAAAATGTAATTTTAAAGAACGAAATAAAAAAAAAAATTTTGAATTTTTTTATTTAAAAAAACAGAGTTTTGAAATGAGTTTTAAATTAAATATTTAATTATGAGTTTTGAAAAGAATTTTTTAATTGAAATCATGATTCTAAAATATTCAAGAGCTTCAGGTATTTTATACTTAATATGGATACAATTACCACTAGCACTAGTAAGTGACTGGATAGTTTTCTGGAAATATCGAGTTGGAATTAATCTTTCCTGTATACAATTCATGTCAACGTCACTGTCAACAAGGGCAACTGCATCTTTGATAATAAAATCAAGTTGAATAACAAAAGTAATACAAATATATCATTTCTGAAATGTAACCTGATTAACAAGCATTAAATACTGATTATCTTTCTGTTCAGAAATTGCAGAAGTTTCTGGACCACTATCTTTACCCTTTTGTTTGGTGAATTTAAGCTGATGTATATCAGCTTGTATAGCGAAATTGGCATTTTGAAGATGCCTGATTTTTGTTTTTAAAACATTAAATTCCATTTTTAAGTCTTGAATGGTGACTGGTTTTTCAAGAACAACTAAATATTGTATTCTATTCAAAACATCCTTCATGTTGTACGATTGAAGAGGAATTAAAGGTGATTCAGTAGCAGCTTTCTGTTATTGATAGCAAATTTCTAAAAATTTTACCTTCATTTCTAGATCCTTAATCTGCTCAGCCAGATCTAACATAGATTTCTAATCATCAGTTAAAACATGAATACTAGGACCCTCATGATCCAAACCATTCATTTCAACAATAGATTTCCAATAATTGATTTCAAAAATCTGATTCAGATTTGAAGAACAAGAACAATTGGGTTATGGTGTATCTAGCTCATCACTAGAGGTAGATGGAGAGTATAGCTCAGTGAATCCATCTGACTCAGAGCTAGTGTCGGTTTCTTTTTCAAATAAAGTTTGTAATAGCTGTTGAGCTATAATAGTATTTAAAGACATTTCATTAATTTTTTGTTTTAATTCTGATCGACAACGATTAGCATAATGCCCGATTGCACCACACTTCTAACATTTAACATCCTTTTTGGATAAGGGTTTTTTAGTGGGTTTCCTTGTACGGGATATAGACTTTTTCTGTTGAGATGGAACACTATGGGACTTTTTATAATGTTTAGGATACTGTTTAGAAGGCTTTTTGTGATAATATTTTCTGGTTTTGTATAGATACTGGATTTTGGTGTCATAAGCAAATTGATCACAAAATTCACCTAACTCCTTTTTATCGGTAAGATTCTATTTTTTCATCTGGTATTGAAGTTTAAGGTCATTACACAAAGAAAGACCTTATTCTAAAATTACGCCTATAAGTTGGCCATAGGTATACTGGTCATAAGGAATAGCCATACAATCATGGCGATCCCAAAGTTTTTTTCTTACTTTTTCTGCAAAAAAGAGTAGGAAGGCCATTAATAAATTTGGTTTTCCAATGTTCACTATTAGCATTAGGTCGCTGCATAACTTTCATTAAGAACACATCTTTATACCAACGAAAATGGGTTAAAGAAGGACATCTGAGATTCTGGAGTAGTTCGCGACTACGGTCACTGCTAACGGTTCCTGTTCCAATAAAATGATATATAATAGTTTGGATTATAGTATAAACTGCATCTTCATGGTGAACAGCAGTATTAGTGCTCGCATCAGTTTCAATTTTAATAGCATTTAAAACTTCATTCTGTTGAGAATAAGTGAGTACATTATCCAGCCATCCTTTAAGGATGCCAGTAAATCCATTAACAATGAATTTAGCTATCTGATGGTCAGAATTACTATTCTGTTTACATATCGTGACAAACATAAGGATTTGATGTATTAATTCAAATATGTGGCATTCAGAATAACCATCTAAATTTCATTCATAGATGGTTTTGCCATGGTAAGAGTTCTAAGCATGATAGTAATCTTCTTCATAAAGGATGTCTTGTGGGATAGGTCTATGGTAGTAATAGCTACTAGATTTTGCTACTGTTGTTCGCCCTGTGTGCTTAGGGAAGACAGTTCTGTTAACAGATTGCATATCCTGAAAATTATTCTGAATTTTAGAAATGAGGGAAGGGGTAATTTCCTCATCCTTCTGATTTAATTCTAGAGTTTGTTGAGTAGACAACATATTTATAGAACTATTTCCTGGTGCGGATTTCCCTAAATTTAATTTAGTCATTTTCGCAGAAGGGTATCCATGAATTCATTGTCTTGTTGATCAGAACGTAACTTAAAATTAGTTACTTCTAACTGTAACCCAAATTTATCCCACTTTCGAGCACTCAGTTGGTATCAGAGCCATGTTTATTTATTCACATAATACATTCACATACTAATTAAATTATACATATACGGTCCCACACAACCAATGGCAGAAGAAGCACCCATCACAACAGTAGCCAATACAGTAGCTTCTACATTAGAAGCGACAGAACTAGTAGCCTACCAGGATATTAGGGAAGCCCTTGATAAATGGTCCATTCCTAAAGTCAAACCAGAAACCATTTATAAAATTGGTACTTTTGATTTTACCAGTAGAAAAATCATTAAAACTTTTGAACATGAAGTTCCTTTACAGAATGATGATAAAGTAATTCAATTATTAGAGATACAGGATTTAAGACCCTTTTTAAAAAAATACAAGTATGTCCATATAGGACTTGTGTAGATAGCTTTTAAACCCTTAACTCTGTTAGTGCAAAATACCAGCCTTACTTGCACACTCAGGGATGGTCGATGCCTTGATTGGAAAGCTTCTTTAATGAGAGCTATTGAAACTAGCTTATCTTATGGACCAGTATATTTCAACATATATCCTAATTTGAGTATAGCACTCATAGATCCAAATCTGTCTAAAGTTCTTGAACTCAGGATTTTGACAAATGGATATCAGGTAGATTTACCAGAATCATCTAGACATTCTTTGTCTGAACCCATAGAATCTATAAACCAAGGGATTCCTTCACGGCCTCCTAGTCAGCCTTCTCCTGACCCTCTTCCTGAAACCCTAATCCAGGGTATTCACATATTTGAAAACCAAATTCCTCATGGAGTTTATGAAATCATAAGGCCTAGGAGCCCAACTACTAGTGATATGAATATTGAAATTTAAATGGATTTTACACCAGGAAGTACAATTTGAAAACAATTAATCCAGGATTTTATGCAGGATAAATATCAGGAATTTAGATTATGGTATTTTAATAATCATACTAAATGTGAACTTCAACAGTTAAAAAATTAGTATTATTATCATCTAAAGAAATACCAAACTCTTAAAACTTTCCCAGAATGATTTTATGAATTTATCCCAGTTATGGAATCTATTCCAAAATCCCAGATTAATGTCTTGGAGAAAATACAGAGAACATAGCAAACAGTAGGTGGTCAAAAAATAGTTTCTATTCATCCACCACCACAATCTTTAAAGTTAGCCCCTAGTGATGTCTCTCATCAACCGCTTGTCATCACAGCTTGTGGAAACTCCCTCCAGAATGGCTCAAAAAGTGTCTTTACAGATTAAAGATATTGTGCCATCTATCAAACAGAATAATTATACTAATTTATGTTTTCAAACAATAGGAAAAAAAATTGACCAGAATTGAGAAACCATTGAAACCTTTAAAGCCCGTCAATTGATTCCGACACGAGTCTCTACTCTTCAACCAGTAAATATTAAACCGCCTGTAGAAGTAACTAATTTTAAGTTACGTTCTGATCAACAGGATAATGAATTCATGGATACCCTTCTGCGAAAAATGAGTGAATTAGATTTAGGGAAATCCGCACCAAGAAATAGTTCTATAAATATGTTGTCTACTTAACAAACTCCAGAATTAAATCAGGAGGATGAGGAAATTACCCTTTCCCTCATTTATGAAATTCAAAATAATTTTCAAGATATGCAATCTATTAACAGAACTGTCTTCCCTAAGCACACAGGGCGAACAACAGTAGCAGGATCTAGTAGGTATTACTACCATAGACCTACCCCACAGGATATCCTTTATGAAGAAGATTACTTTCATGCTTAGAACTCTTACCATGGCAAAACCATCTACGAATGGAATTTAGATGGTTATTCTGAGTACCACATATTTGAATTAATACATCAAATCCTTTTGTATGCCACGATATGTAAACAGAATAGTAATTCTGACCATTAGATAGCTAAATTCATTGTTAATGGATTTACTGGCATCCTTAAAGGATGGTGGGATAATGTACTCACTTTTACTCAACAAAATGAAGTTTTAAATGCTATTAAAATTGAAACTGATCTGACCACTAATACTGTTGTTCACCATGAAGATGCAGTTTATACTTTAATCCAAACTATTATATATCATTTTATTAGAACAGGAACCGTTAGCAGTGACCCTAGTTGCGAACTTCTCTAGAATCTTAGATGTCCTTCTTTAACCCATTTTCGTTGGTATAAAGATGTGTTCTTAATGAAAGTTACGCAGTGACCTGATGATAACAGTGAACATTGGAAAACCAAATTTATTGATGGCCTTCCTACTCTTTTTGCAGAAATAGTAAGAAAAATACTTCGGGATCGCCATGACTGTATGGCTATTCCTTATGACCAGTATACCTATGGCCAACTTATAGGCGTAATTTTAGAAGAAGGTCTTTCTTTGTGTAGTGACCTTAAACTTCAATACTAGATGAAAAAATAGAATCTTATAGGTAAAAAGAAGTTAGGTGAATTTTGTGATCAATTTGCTTATGACACCAAAATCCAGTATCCATACAAAACCAGAAAATCTTATCACAAAAAGCATTCTAAATAGTATCCTAAACATTATAAAATGTCCTATAGCGTTCCATCTCAACAGAAAAGTCTATATCCCGTACAAGGAAACCCACTAAAAAACCCTTATCCAAAAAGGATGTTAAATGTTATAAGTGTGGTACAATCGGGCATTATGCTAATCGTTGTCGATCAGAATTAAAACAGAAAATTAATGAAATGTCTTTAGATACTATTATAGCTCAACAGCTATTACAGACTTTATTTGAAGATGAAACCGACACTAGCTCTGAGTCAGATGGATTCACTGAGCTATGCTCTCCATCTACCTCTAGTGATGAGCTAAATACACCATAACCCAATTGTTCTTGTTCTTCAAATCTGAATCAGATTTCTGAAATCAATTATTGGAAATCTATTGTTGAAATGAATGGTTTGGATCATGGGGGTCCTAGTATTCATGTTTTAACTGATGATTAGAAATCTATGTTAGATCTGGCTGAGCAGATTAAGGATCCAGAAATGAAGCTAAAATTTTTAGAAATTTGCTATCAATAACAGAAAGCTGCTACTGAGCCACCTTTAATTCCTCTTCAATTGTACAACATGAAGGATGTTTTGAACAGAATACAATCTTCACCTGTCCTTGAAAAACCAGTCACCATTCAAGACTTAAAAATGGAAATTAATGTTTTAAAAATAGAAATCAGGCATCTTCAAAATGCCAATTTCGCTATACAAGCCGATATACATCAGCTTAAATCCGCCAAACAAAAGGGTAAAGATAGTGCTCCAGAAACTTCTGCAATTTCTAAACAGAAAGATAATCAGTGTTTAATGCTTATTAATCAAGTTACATTTTAGAAATGGTATATTCATATTACTTTTGTTATTCAACCTGATTTTATTATCAAAGATGCAGTTGCCCTTGTTGACAGTGGCGCTGACATGAATTGTCTACAGGAAGGATTAATTCTGACCCAATATTTCCAGAAAACTATCCAGTCACTTACTAGTGCTAGTGGTAATTCTATGCATATTAAGTATAAAATGCCTGAAGCTCTTATCTGTAACCAGGGCATTTGTTTATCTACATCTTTTATCCTTATCAGAAATATGTCTCCCACTATTATTTTGGGAACACCATTTTTATGTCTCTTAATGCCTGTTACTAAGATTGATCCCATAGGCATTCATACGACTATCAATAATCAACCAATTATTTTTGAATTCATAACAGAATCATATACCAAAGAGCTAGATCAAATTCGTGATCTTGTTACTTTTAAAGAAAAACAAATTAATTTTCGTCAAACAGAAATTCATTTTCTTGCAACTGAACAACGGTTACAACAACCTTCTTTACAGAATAAAATCAAGCTTATTGAAAAGGAATTTCAAACAGAAATTTGCAGTGACATTCCAAATGCTTTTTGGGAAAGGAAAAGGCACATTGTTTCACTTACCTATGAACCTGATTTTGATGAAAATTCATCCCAACCAAAGCTCGCCCTAGTCAAATGAAAAAGGAACTATCTTGAACTTTGCAAAACAGAAATTAAGGTAGTGTTTGGTAGAGTTTTGTAAATGTGATTTGAGAGTATGAGTTGTATTTTGAGTTTGTGTGTTGTGGAATTATGATTTGAGTGTAGAAAATTTGTTTGGTAAAGAGTTTTGAAAATAGTTTTGGAAAAGAGGTTTGATTTGAGTGGGGAATTGTTGATGTGACATTTGATATGTGATACAAAAATTTACAACTCATAACTAAACATACAACTCAAAATTATTTTAAAGCACATAAAAAATTCAGAAAATATTTTTTTCGATTATAAATTAATTAACATATCAATTGTTAAAAAAAAAAAAAAAAAAAAAAAAAAAAAAAATTGTCATCCGGCCGGACATCCGGCCGGACGACCCTAACGGAGAAAACAAAGTACAGACAACGCACAGAACAACACAGAAAACGCAGAGCTCTTGAAAGAGCTTTTGAAACGTGATTTCAGAGTCCTAAACAAACATCATACTGGAATACAAATGTAGAATCACGATTCAAGAATACAACCAAACACAGCCTAATTCTCTCTTCCAAAAAAAATTAATCAAACCTAGTCACTCACCTTGGAGTTGCACATCATTTTATGTTAATAAAAATGTAGAAATTGAAAGAGGTGTGCCAAGATTGGTAATTACTTATAAACCTCTTAATGAAGTTTTAAAATGATCAGATATCCAATTCCAAATTAAAAAAAAATCTTTTAGATTGTCTATAGGATGCTGTTATATTTTCTAAATTTGATCGTAAATCAGGTTATTGGCAAGTCCAGATTGCCGACTAGGATAGGTATAAAACTACTTTTACAGTACCTTTTGGACATTTTGAATGGAATGTTATGCCATTTGGTTTGAAAAATGCTCCTTTAGAATTTCAGCATATCACGAATGATATCTTTACTCCTTATACAGAATTTACTATCTGTTACATAGATGATGTTCTTATTTTTTCATCCACTATAGACCAACATGTTAGACATCTTACTATTTTTAAGAATGTTATTATCAGAAATGGTTTGGTTATCTTGGCACCAAAAATGAAACTTTTCCAAACAACTATAAGATTTTTAGGTCATAATATTCACAATGGTAGTATTATACCTATTGACAGAAGCATAGAATTTGCCTCTAAATTTCCTGATGAAATTAAAGATAAAACTCAATTACAGCGATTTTTAGGTAGTTTGAATTATACTCAAGACTATTATCATCAGTTATCTAAGGATGCATCCATCTTATATAATCGATTACAGAAAAATCCTCCCCTTGGTCTGATGAACATACCCAAGCTGTACAAAAAATAAAGGCTAAAGTTAAACAACTTCCTTGTCTTCATCTTCCTAATCCATCCTGGAAGAAAATTGTTGAAACAGATGCTTCTAACCAGGGTTATGGTGGTATTCTAAAACAAATCAACCCTACCACTTCAACACAAGAACTTTTACGGTTTACATCAGGTAGTTGGAAAGGACTTGCTTTAAATTATCCAACTATTAAATAGGAATGTTTAGCCATTGTTAAATGTGTGCTAAAATTTCAAGATGATCTTCTTAATCAACATTTTCTTATTTGAGTTGATTGTTCTACAACTAAACAGATTTTTAAAAAAGTTGTTTTCAATTTAGCATCTAAACAGATATTCGCCACTTGGCAAAGTATTTTATCAATATCTGATTTTGATATTGAATATATTAAAGGTGAACAGAATTCTTTACCGGAGTTCATCACCCATGAATACTTGCAGGGCCCAGGAAACTCATGACCAGCAGAGGCTGGGGCCGCCGAGGCCATAGTCGGGGATCCAATCCCTACCAAACAGAATTTCTAAGCCTCCAAGCCTCTAATAGCAAAGGTGAATCCAGTCAAATAATTAAGGATATTCTCCTTAAACTTGAAGAACAGTATACCGCAAATAGTATTACTGAGGAAATTGTCCTCTATATTGAACCAGCAGATGAATAATGGATGTTACAACGCAACAATTTCCTCCTCATTTTGACCAGTATCGTTATGTCTATGAGCAAATACTCATTGAGACTGCTGCTGCTAAGATCAAGCATACTTTGCATGATCTCTCCAAAACTGCCAGTCTTATCCAGTATAGTAAAATCACTATACGTAATATTATGCCCATTACTACATGGGGCATTCACCGACATATTACAAAGCAACTTGATGTCTGTAACAAGGAAACTCGATAGAGTTATTAGGACTATATCGGTGCTTTTACTCGAACTTTTTACTACCAAAATCCAATTAACAATCATTCTTCGTTTATCCTCATCTGCCCTGATGTCCTTAAAATCGATGTACCTTCTTGGTTCCTCGTTTCGTGGGATAAATTTGGGTTACAGTTAGAAGTTTTACTAGTACCAATCAGGGAAGCCTATAATGAATGGCATGTTGCCTATTCCCATTTACCAGTAAATAAGGATATTTCTATTACAAAATCCTTAGTCCATTTCACAATCTGTTTTGGTATTCCATGGATTTGGAAATGGGACTTTTAGTGTGATTATCAGAATAAGATCCCACGTCTTAAAAAGGTCTTCTTTGTGACATGGTATGATAAGGGTATGAACCCTACTCTACCAGAAACTCTCCAGAAAATCAAAGAACATTCTCAAGTTTGTTGGGATGCCATTCCAGGAACTATTCACAGCCAACTAGTTACTCAAAATCCGTTTTTACATATCCAAAGAGAATTAAGATAGAAATATCCCAATCTGTCAGAAACAGAATTAATTGTTAAAAGTATGGATTTCATGAAAGAACAATTTCTTCAAACCCTTTCCAATGATGATACCTCCATGAAATTTGTCACCAGTAGTCAAGATCATGAAGATCCAGACCAAGCTGAAAATGAATTTGTTGTTTTAACTGGAGAATCTCAAGCACCAGAAGATGATGAATCCAACTTTGGTGATTTTTAGGATTCACTCACTAGTATGATTGCCGACAAAATTGACAAAGAAAAAGATAAAAAAGGCAAAGGAAAAGCATGATAGACCTTGTCCCCCACCAGCAAAATCGTCGGCATAAAATGACAAAACTAGTACAACAACTTTCGGCAAAAGCAGATGCTCTGTGTGCCATCTATAACACTGTTCAACCAGCTGTCCACTAACCAGACACAAAAGATATGATGCTGAGATAGAGGATAAGGATGATCGACTCCAATCCACAGGGACACACCACCTATCCTCCTATTATCTTATCTTTTCTGTTTTCTTATATTATAAAAAGGAAATGACCTCACCCTTATTGGGAGAGAGTTTTCAGAGTATTTTGTAAGAATAAGTTTTCTAAATTTCAAGTATTTTAAGCTCTCCTTCTCTCATCTTGTAAACATTTCTCCAATATCTAAATTAAGTATTGAAGAATTAAGCTGTTTTGAAGATTGTGATTGTAAGTATTTCTTTCTTTAATAATGCATGCCCTCTGTTGATATTCTTGTAGATTTATTAAATGTTTTAGAATTTTATATTACAAGCCGTATTAATTATCTAACATTTCTTCAAGATCCACATCTCCAGCTGTGGGCTACACAATAGGTAGAATTTTGTTAACAATAAATAAACAGAATCCAACAGCAAGTGCAGGAACATATCTGTGTGTGGGCGGCCGCTGTTAGGCCTCTACCTCAACAATAAATCATGAGACCATATATGTCATAATTTTTTTATTATATACTTGTATTATGTGCATTTATATTCCTGGTTTTGTGCCAAATAAGGGTAAAATGGAGTTAGGAGAAGTGGGACGTCACCCAGTCGCGTATAGGAGAGTCTATTAGCAGAGATTGCGTATAGGACATTTTCACCTTATAAACCGTTGACAAACGTGCTTAGCCTATCCCCTTTTCGAGCACATATAGATGCTTTTACTCAAACTTTTTACTACCATAATCCAATTAACAATCATTCTTGGTTTATTCGCATCTGCCCTAATGTCCTTAAAAACGATGTACTTTCTTGGTTCCTCATTTCGTGGGATAAATTTGGGTTACCATTAGAAGTTTTACCAGTACCAATCAGGGAACCCTATAATGAATGGCACGTTGCATATTCCCATTTACCAATAAATAAGGATATTTCTATTACAAAATCCTTAGTCCATTTCACAATCCATTTTGGTATTCCATGGATTTGGAAATGCGACTTTCAGTGTGATTATCATAATAAGATCCCACGTCTCAAAAGGGTCTTCTTTGTGAGATGGTAGGATAAGGGTATGAACCCTACTCGACCAGAAACTATCCAGAAAATCAAGGCACATTCTCAAGCCTGTTGAGATGCCATTCTAAGAACTATTCCCAGCCAACCAGTTACTCAAAATCAGTTTTTACATATCCAAACAGAATTAAGACAGAAATATCACAATCTGTCAGAAATAGAATTAATTGTTAAAAGTATGGATTTCATGAAGGAACAATTTCTTAAAACCCTTTCCAGTGATGATACCTCCGTGAAATCTGTCACCAGTAGTCAAGATCATGAAGATCCAGACCAGGATGAAAACGAATTTGTTATTTTAGCTGGAGAATCTCAAGCACCAGAATATGATGAACCCAACTTTGGTGATTTTTGGGATTCACTCACCAATATGATTGCCGACAAAATTGACAAAGAGAAAGATAAAAAAGACAAAGGCAAAGCATGATAGACCTTGTCCCTCACCAGCAAAATTGTCGGCATAAAACGACAAAACCAGTACAACAACTTTCGGCAAAAGCAGATGCTCTGTGTGCCATCTATACAGCTATTCAACCAGCTGTCCACTAACCAGACACAGAAGATATGATACTGAGACAGAGGATAAGGATGATTGACTCCAATCCATAGGGACATGCCACTTGTCCTCCTATTATCTTATCTTTTCCATTTTCTTGTATTATAAAAAGGGAAGGACCTCACCCTTATTAGGAGAGAGTTTTCAGAGTATTTTATAAGAATAAGTTTTCTAAATTTCAAGTATTATAAGCTCTCCTTCTGTCATCTTGTAAACATTTTTCCAATATATAAATTAAGTACCGAAGAATTAAGCTATTTTGAAGATTGTGATTGTAAGTATTTCTTTCTTTAATTATACATGCCCTCTGATGTATATCGGCTTGTATAGAGAAATTGGCATTTTGAAGATGCCTGATTTCTATTTTTAAAACATTAATTTCCATTTTTAAGTCTTGAATGATGACTGGTTTTTCAAGAACAGGTGAAGATTGTATTTTGTTCAACATCCTTCATGTTGTACGATTGAAGAGGAATTAAAGGTGGTTCAGTAGCAGCCTTTTGTTGTTGATAACAAATTTCTAAAAAATTTAGCTTCATTTATGAATCCTTAATCTGCTCAGCCAGATCTAACATAGATTTCTGAACATCAGTTAAAACATGAATACTAGGACCTCCAAGATCCAAACCATTCATTTCAAACAATAGATTTCCAATAATTGATTTCAGAAATCTGATTCAGATTTGTAGAACAAGAACAGTTGGGTTCTGGTGTATCTAGCTCATGACTAG
Source organism: Camellia granthamiana (assembly GCA_036172215.1). Classification (NCBI taxonomy): domain Eukaryota; kingdom Viridiplantae; phylum Streptophyta; class Magnoliopsida; order Ericales; family Theaceae; genus Camellia; species Camellia granthamiana. The sequence continues at coordinate 30,870,078 of CM069907.1, forward strand.
AGGTAGATGGAGAGTATAGCTCAACGAGTCCATCTGACTCAGAGCTAGTGTCGGTTTCTTCTTCAGATAAAGTCTGTAATAGCTGTTAAGCTATAATAGGATCTAAAGATATTTCATTAATTTTCTGTTTTAATTTTGATCAACAACGATTAGCATAATGTTCGATTGTACCACACTTATAACATTTAACATCCTTTTTGGATAAGGGTTTTTTAGTGGGTTTCCTTGTACGGGATATAGACTTTTTCCTTGTACGTGCTTAGCCTATCCCCTTTTAAATTAAATATTTAATTATGAGTTTTGAAAAAAAAAATTTAATTTTTTAATTGAAATTATGATTCTAAAATAAAACCAAACGTACTTTTTGTTTTTGTTTTTGTTTTTATTTTTATTTAAAAAAAATTGGTTTGGAGCCCAGTTGGAAACAAGAAAGTGATTAATTAAACGGTGTTGGAAATGGGAAGGGGAGCAGTAACGGTTGTGAGGCCCATGGCAGTTTGGCACTATTTGAAATAAATTAAATTTATGAAAATCCGTATTATGTATGGAATGTAAAAAAATTAATAAAATATGTTTATATAAAATAATATAAATAATTAAATTTTTGTATATAAATTATGAAAATAAACAAAAATTAAAATTTGCAATTTAACTTTTACAATTTTATTACAGTTTGTGTATCAATTTTTAATTGTCCACAATTTCAATAATGTGACTTTCAACCTCTTTGTTAATGTTGTAAATTTGGGCGAGTTGAACCCAAGCAACTCGAGTCAAGTCTATAAATTTTTGAAGATTGTACAATATAATTTTCAATTCGATGACAACTTATGTAAAATTCAAAAATTCAAATAAATTTGAATGGACTTGGACAGAAACACCAAACAACCTCAGCAATCGAAACAAAATTGTATACATATAAGTATATAAAATTATTTTCTAATTTATTTTTTTAATAATAAATAAGATTAATTAAAAATTTAATATTAATGAACAAAAGCAAATACACCTTTTAGAAAGGGATCATCGAATAAGTTGATATTAAAAAATTATATTTTATATTGGCATAAAATAATTTAAATATTATTTTAAAAAAATTATTTTTATTTAAAAATTACAAAAAAAATTATTTAAATATAATAAAATTAAATTTCTACAAAATAAAAATATCTGTATAAAAAAATAAAACAATAAAAGGTAAGAAGAAAATTTAAAATGGTATTCTCATTTGATCTGAAAATAATTATAAATGACCAATAAATTATCACCTATAACCCTTATTTTTTTTAAATAAAAAAAGATATTTTTCAAACCATCACTTTTATTAGAAAAATAAAATTTATTTCTATTTCTTTTAGCAAAACTCACTTTTTAGTAATTTGAGCCAAAAAAAATTTCTTTTTTTATTTTTGTTTGTTTAATTGACAACTAAGATTAAAAAAAAATAATAATTAATAGGATCCACCATATTTCGCAAGTACTAAAAAGTCTAGATGAATAATAAGAAAAATGTTTGAGACCCACAAAAAAAACACTCACAATTGTATCCACAATGATGTGGTATCATATGTGTCATGTAACGCCTTCAAAATAAACCCATAAATCATACATTCGTGACATCCGTAAACATAGAAGAAATAAACATATTTCCATTCGTCAGAGTATTTAATCCAAAGGTATTACATGTTAACAACAAAAATAAATGCCCTACGGGCTTACAACTTTCCAAACCAACACTTGGTTACAAAAAGGAGAGTACTAACTCAAAACACAAAATAAGCCATTGGCTTGAATTACATGTAATACACAAAATAATTACAAAAGTAAGCCTTCAGCTTCTAAAACCTCCCAAGCTAAGTCCTTGGAGACAGCATATCACCTGCACCTGAAAATGATGTCCCATATAGGGTGAGCTAACGCTCAGTAGAGATATGCTAAACATAATATGAACAATAACTAAAACATGAGCATTCGATAAATGTTAACACTGGTCAACCAACTTACAACACCATCCAATCCCATGACAAATACGTCCATGTTCATTTTACTTTTCTTTACTTAACAAATTTCGATTTATAAACATGGCTCAGAACTTGGCCAAACAATTCCCATGAGGCTACGGCTTATGTTAAAAACCTTTCCAATATCAACAATTTAAATGAGATTATAACTCATAATAAAACACTTCCATAATTCACAATTCACATGAGATAATAACTCATATTAAACACTTCCATACTTCACAAATGATACACATAATTGCTGTATCAATGTCATATTAAAACATTTCCATACTTCATAAATGATACACAGATTTGCTGTATCAATGGAGTCCATCCCCTATCTCCTCCCAAACAATATCCAGTTTAAGAGTACATCCCCTATCTTCCCCTAAACCGTGGAGTACATCCCCTATCTCTTCCCACACAAAACAATGTATATAAACAATTATCATCTACACGATCAATCAATATACAGATTCGATGTATTATTCCAACCGTCATATTAAATGACATATTCAACGTGATTAGTTTCAGTTTTTCCTAATCAACATACAGTGTCTACAACAATCACGACTATCCTCCACTGATAGCCCAAAGCAATTATTTCTAGACAGATAATAAATGCATCACACAGATAAATTATCAATATTTTTAAAAGTGAGCGATTAATCAATCCAACCACACCATTCTTTCTCATAACTTCCCAATTTCACTATTTCACAATGAAAGTCATTAATTACACTAATGACCCAATAAAACCCAAATATGGCATTTTTCCCATTTCTCCCAATATTGACCCAAAGGTCCCAATATCATCAATAAACCTCAATAACTTCATTTTAAGTCTCACATACACATGTATAGTTCAATGAAACGAAAACCCTCTTTTTCCATTTTAAGGGTTTGAAACCCTAACTCCCAAACTTTCCCAACTACAACATTACATCAAAATGACTACAAGTTTATGTCGAAAACCATAAATATGAGTAGTTATCCCTACCTCAAAAGATAAGACCAAATGGAGATGATGAAGAATTTCCAAAGTGCTCCAAACTTCAAGATTTTCGGATCAAAATGAAGAGCAAGCCAAACCCCACACTTTTTACAAAGAGACAAGGGTAGAAGATCACTCAAACTAGATCAAACCTTAGAGAGAAGGTGAAATGTAGCGAGAGAAGCTCTCAAAAATAGGTTTTGAAAAGTAAGAGAGAGAGTGAGAGTTGAAAAAGTGATATAAAATGACCTAGCTGCCAACTGATATACGTATGACCCGCTCGAGCGGAGAATAGGACGCTCGAGCGTCAAACACAAAAACTGGACCCGCTCAAGCGCCAAGATACAACTACAAAACTCCACCCGCTCGAGCACAAAGGGACACCCGCTCAAGCGTAGATTACACTCTTCCAGTATTTTTACAAACAAAGAACACCCGCTCGAGCGCAAGGATACCCGCTCGAGCGCGACCCGCTCGAGCGTAAGGAAATCCACTCGAGCGTGAAAAACAAACCTACAGTACTTTTGCAGACGCACAAGATGCTGAAAGTGTGCAAACTCCGCTCGAGCGCGGAGGGATTTGCTTGAGCGGACCACCAAAAATCTGGGCAACAAGAAATGGGACTAAAGCTCAACCAATTCGAAACACGCCCAAGACATTTCTAAACTCTAATCCAAAGCATTAAAGGACGGAAATGACATACAGACGACAACAACTATCAACGGAACCGAGTCCGGAATACAGTAAATAAGGAAGGGAAAACCGGGATTGCTATATGTCGACTCCTGATTTGCTTTACATTCAATGACATGGTTCCTAACTCCCTTGTTACATCATTGTAGGTGAAAATGTGGGTCTATAGCATTCCTGAAATAATAAATTATCACATGTAACTTCTAATTTCTTTTTTTTATTATATAAAAACAAATAAGTTTCAATAACTATCACTTTTAATAGAAAAAAAAATATTAATTTCTATTTGACTTTAGCCAAAGTCACTTCTTAACTATTTAAGCAAAAAAAAATATTTTTTTTTATTTAAATTTGTTTAATTGACAATTGAGATTAAAAAAAATTAAATCCATTATATTTGGCAATTGTTAAAAAAATCATTCATTTTCTTAATATTTTTGTATTTTGTTGAAAAAAATATTTGTATTAAAAAAAATTATTGTTTAAGTCTTTGTAGTTTAGAAGGACATTAATTTTTTTTAAATAAAATTTAAAACCAAAAATAATAAAATAATAAAAAAATAAATTTTTAATAGTGATTAATAAGGGAAAAATAGTCCAAGGTCTCTCCCACCTTTTTAAGTAATGGAAGAGATCTACAATATTATTTTATGATGTCTACAGTCCCTTAACCCCACACCCATATATCAAAGAGAAATTTACTTTCTCACATCAAACCTCATTTCTCTCTCTCTCGCTATCGCTCTCTCTCTCTCTCTAAATGCAAACCTCACTTCACTCTCTTCAATGACCACTGCCATCACTACCACCGCAAATACCATTGTCGTCGGAGTCGATTTCATCGCCGTCAGAGTTGGCGCCAATGTAGATCAGCTCAGATCTCTATCTTTGTAATGCCCTCAAAAAAAAAAAAAAAAAAAAAAAAAAAAAAAAAAAAAACCAACCCGAGAGATTCATAAACATAATAGGAAATGTATTACTTCCGTTCATTAGAGTTTATATTATATAAAAGATTACATGCATCATACTTTCATAAATATTCATTGTAAAACTTCAACATGTAACACTAATTGATTATAACAAAATAAATGCCCTACGGGCTTACATCTTTCCAAGATATCTCTTGGTTACAACAAAAGAAAGAGTCCTAGCTCTATACATTTAAAGCCCTTGACTTGAATAAACATTTATCACAAAATGAAATCACAAAACGGAGCCTTCAGCCCCTAAACCTCCCAAGCTATGTCCTTGGAGGCGACATGTCACCTGTACCTGAAAATGGTTTCCCAAGTAGGGTGAGTTAGAGCCCAGTAGAGATGTGCTAAAACAATATATGAGATTTAATTAAGATATATGCATCAGATAAATGTGCAATATTCCTAACCAACACATATTTTTCCCAAGACAATTCAATATAGATAACCATACCTCGATTCAATTCCATTCATCCATTTCGGGTAAATCTATTAACCCAATTCATTATCATCTAATAAACCAAAATGAGATTACAACTCAATGGTTCACAATTCAATACATTCATTAATCTAACACTTCTATTTTCTTGCCATTTTACGGAATTCACATCCGAGGGAACCGGCATCCTTATATAGATAAGATTTTGGGACTTTCACCTTGGACACTCCGGCCAACTTAATTTTCAATGGAGTCAATCCCCTATCTCCTCCCAAAGAATGGAGTACATCCCCTATCTCCTCTCAAACAATGATACATATACAATGTATTTAAGGACATGTCATATACAATGACTACCACATTTACATATTCAACAATTTAATCAAACCGTCATATTCAATGACATAATCCGCATGATTAGTTTCAATTTACCTAATCCTCATGCAGTTTCTACAACAATCATAACTATCCTCCACCGATAGTCCAAAACAGATATCTCTACACAGATATACAATCTATCGAGCAGATAATTTATCATATTTTCTATGGGTGAGTGATTTATCAAATCCAACTACATATTTCATTTATACATCCTCTCAATTTCATATTTCTCATATCAATTTCATTATTTATACAAAGAATTTATTTAACACATATTAGGGCAAATCTCTCCCTTTTCCAAATATTAACCTCAAGACCCAAGTTCACCAATTAAACTCAAGTAACATCATGTTCAAAACCTCACATACACATATGGAGCCAAATGTAGAAAACCCCTCTTTCAAAATTCAAACCCAAACTCTAACTTCACCAAAATCCTTCCAATTCCCACCATGTATACAAAATGACAAATACCTAGGTTAAAACCCATATCAAATAGTAGAATATCCCTACCTCAAGAGTAGAAGCCCAAAGGAGATGAAGAAGAACCCCAAAGGTGCACAAAACCAAGCTTTGTTCGGTTGGAATGGAAGCCCACAAGGTGCTCTACCTTTTTCTCAAAGGAGGTAGGATAGAGATGCTTGGATCTAAGAGTATTTTTAGAGAGAGAGAGTATTTTAGAGAGATAGAGAGAGAGAGAGTGCCAGATTAGAGTTTGAAGAATAATAGAACTGAAAAAGTGCTGTAAAAAGTGCTTTTCGCGATTTGATATACACGCAGTCCGCTCGAGCGTAAGACACAACGTTTTGTTCTGCTCAAGAACAATAAAGGCCACTCAAGCACCAAGACACAACAATAAGGCACTACCCACTTGAGCATAATAAGACCCGCTCAAGCGTGGAATACATACTTCCAGTATTTTGCAATCAACAGACAACCCGCTGGGGCACAAGGAATTCTGCTCAAGCATCAACCCGCTCGAGCGTAGAAAACGCCGCTTGAGCGTGAAAAATACTCCTCCAGTACTTCTGCAGACGTGCCAAGTACTGAGAGTTTGCAACTTCCGCTCGAGCACAATAAGGCCCTCTCGAGCGAAGGACCAAAATTCTGGGCAACTAAGCTTGGTAAAAACAAGCAACTAACCTGTTCAAAATGCAACCACAACAATCCAAAGGCCCATTTCAAGAGATACAAGGGAGGAAGGAGGAAAGAGGTAAACAACAATATGGAAACAATAAACCCGGGTCCGAAACACAACAAATGACGGGCTAAAACTGAGATCGCTATAACCTTCTCCCCTTAGAGAATTTCGTCCCCGAAATTTTAAAATCATGCTTCAAAACCATATTTTACCCAATTTTCAAAATGATTACAATTCAATCCTCATTACCATGACCCATCTACCAGTCATTCAATCCTTCCACAATAGGACAAGTCCACAATAGATATATCTCAACATATATTAGCAATACGCATGTTCCGAAATTTAACCAATTTCAATATGTACACGCCAGATTTCCAAAACATATTCAATGTTTATGATAAATTTACATTTCCAAAACATATTCAACATTTACAATGCCTTCATAATCCAAAACATATACAATGTTGTTATAGCTCATAAACAAAACTAAAATTTCAACATATACTCAAACATCAACAAATAAGTCCGGGTACTTTTCTCGGACTTCCAATTCACGCTCCCAGGTTGCTTCCTCAACCCCGTGATGTTTCCACAATACTTTAACCAAGGGAATTGTCTTGCCTCGCAAGACTTGGTCCCGTCTATCCAAGACTCTCACCGGTTTCTCCTCATACGAGGCATCCTCATCTACTTCTAAGTCAGTCAAATCCAACACATGTGATGGACCCAGCTCATACTTTCGAAGCATGCTAATATGAAACACGTCATGCACCCCGAAAAGTTGTGGCGGTAACGCCAAACGATAGGCAATCTCCCCAATCCGCTGAAGGATCTCAAAAGGACCAATAAACCAAAAGGATAACTTCCCACTCTTTCCAAATCTCATCAAACCCCGTATAGGTGATATTTTCAAAAAAACATGATCACCCACCTTAAATGACAAAGGTCTCCTCCTACGGTCGGCATAACTCTTTTAGCGACTCTGGGCTGTGACCAACCTCCTACGGATAAGTGCCACTTTCTCCGTAGTTTCCCGAACCAACTCTGGACCTAACAAAGGTGCATCACCCACCTCAGCCCAACACACTGGAGATCTACACAGTCGACCATACAAGGCCTCAAACGGTGCCATGCCAATACTCGATTGGAAACTGTTATTGTAGGCAAACTCCACTAAGGGTAAGTGTCTCCCCCACAACCCCTTAAAATCAAGGACACAACCTCTAAGCATATCCTCAAGGATCTGAATGGTACGCTCGGATTGCCCGTCAGTCTGAGGATGGTAAGCCGTGCTAAAAGTCAATCTAGTGCCCAAGGCACTTTGTAAACTTTGCCACAGCCTAGCTGTGAAATGTGGATCTCTGTCCGAAACGATCATCACAGGAACCCCATGCAACCTCACTATGTCCCGAATATACAAGTCAGTAAGGTAATCTACCGAATCTCTCACGCGCATAGGATTTAAATGCGCTGACTTAGTCAATCGGTCCACTACCACCCAAATGGCATCACTACCCCGTTGAGTCCTCGGAAGACCCACAACAAAATCCATTGTGACATGCTCCCATTTCCACTTAGCTATAGGCAAGGGTTGCAACAAACCCGCTGGCCTTTGATGTTCAGCCTTCTCTTGATAACAAGTAAGGCACTTCGATACAAACACTGCCACATCCTTCTTCATACCCCTTTATCAAAACTGGTGACTCAGATCATGGTATATCTTTGTGCCTTCCAGATGCACCGTAAGGTGTGAATTGTGAAACTCTCGGAGTATTTCCTCTCGGCAGGACTCCGACACAAACAAGCAATCACGGTATCTCACACTCAGGTCGGGATACACAGCCAAACCCTTCTCTACCTTCCCACTGGAGATCTTCTCCCGGAGGGATTCTACCTCAAGGTCATCCTTCTGTGCTACTAACACTCGGTTCATAAGTATAGGTTGTACAACTATAGAAAATAAGGCCGCAGACTCAACAGACTCGCCCAGATGCAAGTCAAATTCACCAAGGGCACCCAACATCTCCCATTCCCGGATAGCAATACAGGCTGCACTACTGATGGATTTCCTACTTAGGGGATCGGCCATAACATTGGCCTTCCCGGGATGGTAATGTAACTCAAAATCATAATCCTCTATGAACTCCATCCACCTTATCTGCCTCAAATTCAAGTCCTTCTGTGTAAACAAGTACTTCAAACTCTTATGATCAGAAAACACCTCAAATCTCTCACCATACAGATAGTGCCTCCAAATCTTCAAGGCAAAAATCACAACTGCTAACTCTAAACCATGAGTAGGGTAATTCTTCTCGTGTGTTTTCAATTGTCGTGAGCCATAGGCTACTACTTTCTCTTCTTGCATCAATACACAACCCAAACCCTCTCGTGAGACATCACAATAAACGGTGGTTGTTCAATTTTCTCTAGTTTGTTGTTGTCTAAACGGCTTACAGTCTGGTTTGAGCAAAAACACAGAGAAAATTATGAGCAAACTAGAGAAAATTGGTCAAAAACACAGAGAAATTCTCTGGGGAGTCCAGAGAAATTCAGAATTTCTCTGGAGCGAATTTCTCTAGAGGGAAAATCTATGAGAGGTCTAGAGAAATTCTCTAGGAAGTGCAAAGAAATTTTCAGAATTTCTTTGAAGAGAAAATTTCTAGGAGGTCCAGAGAAATTCTGGAGAAAAAATCTCTGGAAAGGCCAGAGATTCTCTGGTTCAAATTTTCTCTGGATAGATGTTGAGGGACCTTAGACATTAAGAAAATATTAGATGTCCTTTATGCTATAAAATCTTAATACTATGGACCTTAAAAAAAATTCCCGATTAATAATTTGAATACGTATATTTAATAACATATTATGTTTAACCAATAATTTATGGCATATCATTATGATACATGTGAATATTGATCTCATTCTAATTGTAGTAAAATAATTTAAATTTTAATTTAAATTAAAAATTTTATTTTATAATTTAATAAAAGATACATAAATTAAGGAATGAATATTGATCTTATTCTGATAACATAATTTAAGGAAGAATCTAAAATTAAAATTTTATTCTAAGAATATAAAATTAATTTATAAATCAATCATATTACGACATATATTAAAAAAAATTAAACAAAAAAGAAAAAGAAAAAAAGAATTGCAACTTTAAGCTTTAATAGAATGACAACGTTTTTCAATTATAATAGTATATAGATTTTATATGAGGTTTTGAATCTCTTCTTGAAAGTTTTTTTTTTTTTTGTAAAATATATAAATAATCTCCACGTCACTCTTATTGCTCCTAAATACAAAAATTATGAGCTAATTATGATAATTTTAAATTTGTATTTAAAACTTACAAATTATGGGATAAATTATTATAATTTAAATTTATATTGTGCTATTTTAAATTTGAATTAATAGATTACTTTCCATATTTAGTAACCCTCAAATTTGAATTTTGAAATTGATTAATATACTTTTTTTCATTTTTTTTTTTTAAAAAAAATTGATATACTTTCCATTTAAAAGTCATAAATCATGGTATATTAATTTTTATTTATTTATTTTTGCGTGAACAAGAGTTAGTTAATAGAAGATTTTTTAAATTTTTAAAAAACCAAAAATTATAAAATTTACATGGAAACTTGGAGCTCTATAAGACTTGTGGGTTAGAAATCTCATTTTTTTCCTTATATAATATATAGATAAGTGCACTTATTTGGATCACATCATTTTTTTACTTTTCTGTATATATTTTCATAAAAGATCAAAAAGTATACTTATTTAAATTATTCCAAATAGCCCTTTGTCTCATAATAATGATAATAATAATAATAATAATAATAATAATAATAATAATAATAATAAAAGATTAATTGAATATTTGTAACCCATAACAAAATGACATTTTTTTTCTGTAAAAAAATAAACGGCTACATAATTTTGATAATATTTTTAAAAATAATTATAACTTGATCAGTTACGAATATCTGATTAACTTAATTTTTTACATAAATTATATGTTCGACAAATGTTATAATATGAACGGGTCGAATAATCAATATTGGCTCGAAACAAGCCCCCACCGGCCTCATAACAATTACCATTGGGACATAGAAACAACAGTAGCCACAAATCCGTTGGAAATGGAACTGCAAATGAACTTAGCTATTTGTGAGTTCGGCTCGTTAAGTGCTTGTTTTGTTAAGTAAATAAATGAGTTCGAATTAAATTTTTTGACTAATTTAAGAAACATTCGTTTGGGAAGGAAGGTTTGAGCTAAAATAATTATATAAGACAAAATAGGTTATTTTAGCATAATAAAACAAAAAATCACATCTAACTCATAATCATTACATTCTTCCTCTCACAAAAATTTAAAAAAGTCAAAAAATCCTTCCCAAACGAGACTTTTTAACCCCAAGCTAAAATAGTCAAAAAGCCAAAAAGCCAACCAACTTCCCAAACGAACCCTAAATGAGCTGAATTTGAGATCAAATAAATTAAACTCATAAAGTGTAACTCATTTATTTTATTTAAATTATAAATAAATATACTAATTATATAGTCAAATAATATAAATAATAGTAATAAAAAAATTATTATTTGATTCTGTTTGGTTTAGTTTTATAATAATGATTTGAATGTAAAGTTGTGTTTTCAAAGATAAGTTTTTGAAATGAGTTTTGAAAAGAGAAAATTTATTTGGTTATGTATTTTGAAAAGAGTTTTAAATTGTACTCCCTCCGTTCCAAAATAATGGTCCGTTTTGGAGAATCTAACTTTTTTTGGTAGTACATTTATTGCATTTGAAAAAAGTTAATTTTCCAAAATGACCATTTTGATAGTACATTTTTTGAGAATATCAATGTCATAATTGTACTTTTTATATTGTTTATTAATTTAAAAGAAAGGCAAAATAGGAAATTTATATTATTTTTGTACTTGATTTTAGAAGAGGGATTAATATTTTGGGACAATGAAAAATGGAATAAGGGACTAATATTTTGGGACGGAGGGAGTATTTTGAATAAAAAAAAAATCTGAAACAACAAAATGAAAAAAATATTTTTCTGATTATTTTTGTTTGTTTAAAAATAGAATTCTGAATTAAATGTTTAATTATAAATTTTAAAATATTTTAATTGAAAACATAATTTCAAAATAAAAGCAAAAGCACCTTTTCACATGTTTTGTTTTTGAATTTTGTTTTTGATTTTTTTATTTTATTTAAAAATTGGGTTTGGAGCCTAGTTGGAAACAAGAAAGTGATTTGAAATGGTAGAACACTAAAAATATACTCTATATACTAGTTGGAATTTCCCAAATGAATCTCCTGTCTGTCTGTCTTCTTCTTCTTCACCTTTCAAAATCTCTGGGCTTGTTTGGTTAGTGTTTGGGAAAAAAATTTCAGAAATTTTCTCTACCAAACAAATTTTCCCAAAAAAATTTCCCAAAACACACAAACCAAACAAATTTTCCAAACAAATCTCTCTCACACACACATCAAATCAATCACTTTTTCCAAAACTCTCTCTCAAAACAATTTTCCAAAACAAATTTCCCAAAACACCAAACCAAACATGTTTTCGTACTTTTTTTTTTCAAAACATGTTTCTGAAACACAAACCAAACAGGCCTCTATCTCTCACTGAGACCTGTGTTGCAGTCTCGGCCCACTACGTTCATTTCAAACTTCCATTTCATCTCCACGTTTCACCACCACTGTCTACCCACTCCTTACTGGGTTTTGATCCTTTATTATATATCTTTCATTTTGCAAAAGGGTTTCTCTCAAAATCCACAATTCTCTCACCCAGATCGTATACTTAAAGCTCACACACTCTTTCAAAGGTCAGATCCATTTCCTTTTCCTCATTATTTTCTCTATCAACCATGACATTACCCTTTTCTTGTTTCTCTTCTCTTTGGTTACTGAGAAAATTATAAAGGAGTTAGGATTTGGTGGGTTGGTACTTGTTTGTGCTGAGATCTGATGATGATGATACACTTCTGCTTCAGTCAGTGCTTTGAAGCAGGGCTTATTTAATGTGTTTGATTGGGTATTTATTAGTAGGTTATGATTTATTTAATTTTTGTTGCTCTCCATCTATGCTCTGTTCTGATCTTCTAAGCATTGATCAATCTTTTCATGTGAAGAATGTGACTGTCGGTTGTGTAGTTAATTTTTTGTTTCATTATTGCTTCTGGTTTTGAGCACTCTTTATAATCTTTTGTTTATCATTTCTTGATCATAGTAAACAAAATAGGAGAAATTACTTATTAGTTGTACCATCAAAAAATTATTACATAATTATCAAAAAAAAGTTTATAATTTTAATTATTAATATATATATATATATATATATATAAAGGATACCACTTATATGTAATTGTTTTTTTCTTTTTTCTTTTTTTGAAAACTCACACTGGATTGAATTCCCCAACAAAATATGAGAAGAGAAATATGATTATCATTAATATTAGAAATGATATTATTTCTTTGTCATTGCTTGTTTGTCCCAGATATGGGAGGCAATTTGGATTGATAAAGTACCCTTTTATAATTCAAATCTACTACCCACTTTTTTAATTATTATTATTATTATTTCTCATTTTTTATGGAGGTGAAAGGCTATTTTAAGGCCAAGTTTTAAAAGTCTCAAAGAGGTGAAAAAGTCAAGAAATTACTCAAAAGGTTAAAAAGTTATTACTATTCATTAAAAATCAACAATTACGGCTGCATAATTTTTAATATTAATTTTTTTCTACACATTAATTTTTACAATTTTTTAATACATATTTTTTCATAAAAAGTCAAAAAGTTAACCCAAACATTCATATTTTTAACTTCAACTTTTTAATTTAAAAAGATAAAAAATACACTTATTTAAGACACTCTAAACGATCCCTAAATGCATTGATGGCTGATGCAGATGGATGCCAAAAAGTGGATGAGGATCTACTCACTTTTACACTGCCCTAGAAAGCATGCGCACCACGATTGAAAAGGACTTTTTAAGTAGGGGTAGTTTCAGAAATAATGAAGTAATACTCTCAATTTTTTTTTTTTTTTAAAAGTAAATTACACTTGCGCCCTCTGAAATTTGGCTTTAAGATAGATTTCCTTAGCCCCGTTTGTTTTGGGTGTAATGGATGAGAGGGGATTAAGATAGAGTTGAGGTTATTTGGGCACCGTTTGAGAAGTAAGATTTGAGATTTTTTTGGCTACTTTAGTCACAAAAAATAAAATAGGCTATTTTAGCCATAACAAACAAAACATCACATCCAAACTATAATCATTACATTTTTTTCTAAAAAAAAAGTCAAAAAAGTCAAAAAGCTAAAAAGCCCTTCCCAAACCAAACTTTTTAGCCCAGGCTAAAACAGTCAAAAAAGTCAAAAATTCAAAAAGTCAACCCACTTCCCAAACCAAGCCTTAGTATTGTGTTTGTTTGTAGAGTTGGAAAAGGGATTAGGATGGAGGAGGGGATATAGATGGAGGTTGGAAGGGGGATTGAAATGGAGGAGGTGGAGGTGGTATTAGAAAAATAGTGAGTGTATTAGAAATTTTTTTATTTTTTATATATTGGAAATTTTTTTTTTAAATATTAATGTTTAATTTTTTTTATATTTTTTATTTGTTTTATTATTTTATATAAAAATAATTTAACAATTTCTACACTAACAACTATCATCAAAACAAATACAATTTTATTTAATCCCCTCACTATGAATCCCCTCCATTCTACCCGTGAAAACAAACGAGGCTTTAGGCCCATAGCTCAGAAACACTACAAATATGTAGGATGTTGAATTGTAGATACTTTTTCTTTTGTTGATTCGGCATGAAACCCTAACAAAATTTGTGCTTAGGTTTCTTGAAAGCATCTTCCTTGAAGAAACTCTTTTAGGTTTTCTTAAATGGAATAGTTGTTCTTTCTTTGTGCTTCTATTTGTCATTATGTTATGGTTCCCAACGTTTGTACATGGAAGAATTTGTGCAATAGCCTCATGATTTATCCCCATCAGTAATTAGATTTTGATAGTCCCTTACTATATTTATTTGCTAACTAATGTCTTTTTACTTTTGATTATTCCTTTGGTGGTGCAGATCATTGGCTTTGATTAATTAGCCCTATTTGCTCTTCTTCAATTGATTGCCATAAGTTGATCAAATGCCAAGGTCAAGGTTAGAGAACTTATCGATATCATTATTAATGCAGCTCCTTTCATAAATTTCAATTTTTTTTATTGCTATAAACCAAGTCATTTGGTTTTAGAGATTATACGTTGCATCCCCATGCCCAGAACCTATATTGTTAAGTATTGCTTCTTCGTGCTAACAAAACCAAGGCAAATAAATTTTATTAACCTTTGCATTAGATGATTATCTTCAGAAATTATGACTTCTTTCTTTTGGCATAATGGTTTTTGCTGAAAGTTAATTCATCTCATATGTGTATTAGTGGATCAGAAATGCCTCAAAAGCAGTCTTCCAGAGGCCCACTCAGGGGATCAAGCTCTGATTCGGATCCGCTGCATCATCGACCAGTTACTGATAAAAGCTCCAAGCTAGGAGATCGTCGATCACCACGAGGTGCCCAATCTGATCCCCTGAACCAAAAGAAACTTGGTACCCGCATTGCAGACCTAGAATCTCAACTTGGGCAAGCACAAGAAGAGCTCAAGATTCTGAAAGAACAGCTAACCTCCGCAGAGGCATCAAAGAAAGAAGCTCAAGAACAACTGGAGAAGAAAACTCGGAAACTAAGTGCTCCAGATGTAGTGGAAGTCGAAGACAAGTATCCTCCAACTGAAGTCCAAGAGTCAAACAAAACAGACGACAACAACCCACATGAGATTCCCGATGACAACCAGTGCGAAACTGATGTTTTTGAAGTTCCAATGGAAACAGTGTCAGTGGAACATAAGGTTGAATTCAGCGAACAGATTGATCAAGAAGATGGTGAAGAAGCCAAACCAATTAGCATGCTAACTGAATCACCGGAGACACAAAAGCCTACATTTGATGACTTGGCCTTGAAGAACGATGAAATAAATTTGTTGAAAGCTAAGTTAGAAGAGAAACAGAAGGAACTAGAAGTTTTTCACCAAGAAAACGAGAGCCTAAAAGGTCAGCTCAATGAAGCAGCTACGGAGATATCAACAGGTCAAGCCAAGGAACAGGAAATGACTTCGAGGTTGAGCCAACTAGAACTAGATCTGGAAGACAGTAGAGCCAATGAAGTCAAGTTGAAGGAGAAGCTTGAAGCTCTGGAAGGAGCGAAGGAGGCGTTGGAAACCGAAATGAAGAAACTGAGAGTGCATACAGAGCAGTGGAGGAAAGCGGCTGATGCTGCAGCCACAGTGCTTGCCGGTGGCATGGAGATGAACGGTGGGAGAAGAATATCAGAGAGGTGTGGGTCCATGGATAAGCAGTTTGGAAGTGTTTTCGAGCCATCGGTTGGTGGGTATGGAGGCTTTGTTGGTTCACCTGGTTTGGGTGATGATTCGGACGATGGGTTTGGGAGAGGAAAGAGGAAAGGCTCTGGTATTAGAATGTTTGGGGACCTGTGGAAAAAGAAAGGGCAGAAGTGAGAATCTTTCTCTTCGTTAATTTAACTTTGAAAACCTCTCTCATTTCCATCTTCTCTTTGGTTATATTGCATTTTGGTTGGCGTTGTGTTTATGTTGTTTGTGCTGAGATTGAGCTCTCCAATTTTCTCGGGATGATCTTGCTATGTATGTTAAGTTCTAACGGGTTTTGGAGGCCACTTTTGTAATGCATCAGCAGCAACCCATACTCTTAATGGGTGATGTAATGTCCAATGCTCTTTCTAAAACCAGTCAAATGTTAGCACAAATTTGCATTAAATTTGATCCATTGGCTGATTTGCTTCAAATTCAACTCGCCTGGTGAAAAGATAATCAATTTCACCTGCCTAGTTTATCAAAAAAAGAGAACAAAGCATTTCTTCCCATTAATGGAGTTTGTACAGAAAACTAGCATTCTCTTCTACCCCGGGCTTGGTTGAGTAGGGGTACAGACAAGTTTCAATCTACAAAACCCGACTTGATCCAACAGCAGGAAATTAAAAATTTTGGACAGATATTGATATATTTGTACATATTACTTATTTATTCAATAAAAAAAGTGTTAAACTTGATATGATAATTTTTCACTTTTTAAAACAATAATTCCGTTGCCGGGACTTGAACCCGGGTCTCTCGGGTGAGAGCCGAGTATCCTAACCAACTAGACTACAGCGGATTGGTGTGTGTTTGTTCTTGTTCATAATATTAGTATGCAATTCTACAATGCAAGTACTCTTCATGTGATGTATACATCTACATGAGTAAGATTACATTCATACACTTTTATACAATATATTTTACCATCTCTCCATATTATATAATGACGTGGAGTTCACTCCCATTGTGAGTATGAGATAAAAAATATTATAAAAAATTGTGATTGTAGAACTCTTTCTACATGCTGTGCCAATTGAGGAGTGTTAAGAAGACAGATATATCTTGCATAATGAAACCCAAATGTGAGACAAATGGTGGGATTCACATGTAATTTGCCTCACATATGTGTTTCTAGAATTATTCATGCCAACTAGTATTAACATTTACCTCCCACTATTTAATAGAAGTATTTTAGCTAGGATTGTAAAATAGGTTGTGTGGAAGTTAGTTTATTTATACCAAATCAAGTCTACAGGAAAATTATTGTTTAAAAAAATTAATTTGTTTGGCATATTTTTTTTAATTTATTAACTTTTTTAATGTTTTTTTTTTTAAAGTTACTGAAGTGAATTTTTCGATGAAAAATAAGTTGACCAAATGAGTTAAGATTTTTTTTTAGTGAAAATGACTTTTTCCACCTTTAGTTTTTCTATTTTCATTTTCATTTAACTGCATTAAATACCATTCTTTCACTAACACAATAGGACTGAGCAAGGAATCCGTATAATCCGTAATCCGATCCGATCTAATCCGATCTGGTCTAGTCCAACCTGGTAGGATTGGATTGGTTTTTTGAATTCGTGATTCAGTTCCAGATTATAAATTTAAAAATTTGTAGGCCACGGATCTATTCCGGTTTGGAACCGATCCGGACCGTATACATTTAGTCTATATTTATACCATATACCCTCCCATATAATATCATTTCTTGTTTCATATAAAAGCTAAACACTAACCCTAATTCACCTCACACGCTGCTCAGCTCACTTACTCACTACTGTCTCTCACACTCTTATCTCTCTCTCTCTTCTCTTTTTCATCCATCTCCGATCATCATGCATCTTCGATCATCATTCATCTCCGATCATCCATCTCAGATCTTCAATCTCACACGTTACTCACTCACTCACTGCCTCTCACACTCTCATCTTTCTCTCTCGGTACTCTCTCTCTCTCTTCTCTTTCTCAGACACTCTTAGATCCTCCATCTCCAATCACCCATCTCAGATCTTCAACCTTACACGCTGCTTACTCACTGCCTCTCGCACTCTCATCTCTCTCTCTCGGTACTCTCTCTCTCTTGATGAGCTCCCTCTCTCATTATATATAAATATATATTATATTTTGTTTTTGTGGGAATCATGTTCTATTTGCTGATTTTTCCAACCCCAAATTTGTCACATTTGATGAATAAATCTGTTTGATGTCATTGATGATCTGTTTGATGATTTTTCCATCTTGTGTTTTTATGTCTTTGATAATGAATAACATTGTTGATCTGTTTGATTGCTCTGTTTTTGAAGCCATATTATTATTTGACAAATCTTATATTTTGTTTTTGTGGGAATTATGTTCTGTTTGCTTATTTTTCCAGCCCCAGATTTGTCACATTTGATGAATGTTCAGTTCTATTTTGTTTTTTAGCCATATTATTATTTTGTCACATTTGATGAATGTTCTGTTCTATTTTGTCACATTTAATACAATCCAACACTCTGCTTTGTGTAATGTAAATCCAGTTTTAGGAGAAGTCTGCTATGGTTATATTTTTTAGAAATTAAAACGTTTTATATTTTTTTGTTATTTAAGTATGTGAATCCGTGGTCCTAAATCGATCTGATCCGTGTTTAAACGGATTGATTCGGATTGGCTCCACGATTTAAACGGATTGGATTGATTCCAATTTTTTAGGAACCGTATATAACGGATTGGTTTTGGTTTTACCCCAATCCGGACCAATCCAGACTATGCTTACCCTTATAACACAGATAGGTTATGATATATGGGTTGTTCCATTGGACTAGATGATTTGGAAAGAAAAAAAAAAAAATGTAAATCTCTTTGTTGTAATTATTTGTTTGAATTATTAAAAATGACAAATAAAAAGAAAACTGAGAAATATTCTCTTAAAATTTATTTTTTAAATCTCTCCAAAGTGAGAAAGTTTGAAAAAAAAAAAAAAAAAAAACCACATTACTGACTTTCTTTTATAATACGAAAACTGCCATCTAAACACAAAAGAAATAAAAGTAAAATTTTGTCATTCGTTAATCAAAACTTGTATTTTGCACCAGTAAATTAGCTTTCTTGTTCATAGAAATCAAATATTTCCTGCTCTCATTGTTTCATTATCCATTTTTTAAATGACTCTGTACAAAGTTCAAAAGAAGAGACTAGGGAGACTTATTTATAAGTCCTTTTTTCAGACATTTATATTAGGCTAAGTCCTATGTAATTTCTTATAGAGTCTTAAGTCCTATTTAGATAAGAATGTATTCCACAAGATCCTACATAAACGTAACGTGACGTAACACTTACATAAACGTAACGTAACGTGACATCTACATATACGTAACGCAACGTGACACCTATATAAATGTAACATAACGTGACACCTACATAAACATAACGTAACGTGTCACGTTACGTTTCACAAACTTAATAAGTTTTTATTTTTTTAAATTGAATGTGAAAATATTGCTGGCTTATGTTGGTGTCATGTTACGTTTTATATAAATATGATCTATGGTAACATTCAATTTTTTTATAGGAAATTGAATGTTACCATAGATTATAGGTGTCACGTTACATTACGTTTATCTAGATATGAGGTGTACGCAACCATTTTTCATTTAAGATATTGACAAATGCTATCAATTGGGCCAAATGAAGACAATGTCCAAAATTAATGGCTAGTTTGCCACAATTGGAACTACAACGACCAACTTGATAATAGTAAAGACATAAAGCTATGTTACTCGAATGTGGATTGTTTGTAAATTTTGGAATCACCCACAGTCAATTAGTTAGACCCAGGGGTGGTAAAAGAAATATAATATAGCTAAAAGAGCATTATTATTGTTATCGTCCAAGTAGAGAAGAAGGCAAGGATTCACTGTTGGGTAATAACTTAATAAGCAGTTTGTATTGGACTATAGCAGAATGTAAATAGTAATAATCAACAGTAAAGTAACCAACAGTGAAAAGTAAACCACAAAACATATGAGGTAGCACCAAATTCAAGCCAACCCAAATCGAATCTACACAATTGGGGCAAAATTTTTACAAAATTGAATCCAAAAACACCAAAATCCATACCGTCCAATTATGGGTCTTGGCCAATCGCCTCGCAAGCGCATGAATGCAGTATGCAACATCGGCTTGAGGCCGAATTGCTGACGTGGCAGAAAAAATCTATGAAAAAATAAAAAATAAAAAAACCCAAAAAATAAATAAAATCAATTTCTTATATAAGAAATTGAATGTTGTCATAGATCATAGGTGTCACGTTACGTTACGTTTATGTAGATATGTCACGTTACGTTTATGTAGATGTTACGTTACGTATAGGTGTCATGTTACGTTTATGTAGGTGTCACGTTACGTTACGTTTATATAGATATGATCTATGGTAACATTCAATTTCTTATATATGGTTTTACTATTATTTATGATATTAACAACTAATATTGAGGGTAAATGTGTCAACAAACTTCCCACAGGACTTATGGGAACATAAGTTTTTTAGTAGGATCATATGTAACATAAGTCTCCCTAATAAGACTTATAAATAATTTTTCCAAGAGATTAAGTTATAAATTATAAAAAAATTATTAAAAAAAAAAAAAACACATGTTTTAAAACATAAATGTAGACATGATCAATATAGGAATGAATTGATTGTGTGTGTGTGTGTGTGTGTGTGTGTGTGTGTGTGTGTGTGGGGGGGGGGGGGGGGGGGGATAAATTACATAAAAATAAGATTTATGTAAATGAATGGTAAAACACATGAAGATATATATATATTTTTTTGTGCATTAGACAGGAAGGGAGAGTCTTGTCATGGGAAAGATTTGAAAACTTTTGAGAAGATAGTTAAAAGTTGACTTTTTTTTTTAAAAATATATATATATAAAATGTGAGAGATGATGTAACTCAAAATGGATTAAAAGTTGAGAAGTGATTTTTAACTCACTACCCAAAAGAGACTTAAGGTAAAGGGATTTTTTTGACCCGGTCCAGTCTAATCTGATCCAAATTCATGAAAGGATTTTAATGTGGACCATATGGAGCCCATGTCACATATATGATGTACTTTATGCTTCTCAGCACCCTAACATATTAGAATGACTTCCAGTGCATGGGACAACTAAGAATTTTCTGTACACATTGTCTCTTCAATCAAACAAAATAAAATTTGAGTGATTGTCTTGTCCATTCTCAATAGATTTTCAAAAATGCTATTCTTCATCTTTGTAAACATATATATATTCAACTTTTATCTTAATAATCTTTCTAATCGAAGTCGGTTAACTAAGGACTTGTTAACTTATTAGAAGTGATTATTTACGAGTGTTGAAAAACAAAATTAATGTATTTGGAATATCTATATAATTATCATTTTCTAAGATTATTATTATTATGAACACATGCACAAACACCTTGTCACTGAATAACCCACTCATCGTGTCATCTCTTTAAGATTAAGTTTGAAAGTAGGTATAATTTGATGTGAGTATGAATGGACTTGCATGATGATAAGCACCGTTGGATGTCAAAAAAAAAAAAAAAAATAGACATTCTAGTTAAAGAAAGCAGCCTAACCATTTAATGACATAAGGTTGCGACACGATAAGAAAACAAAATCAACAGTCTATAAATTGTCAATCATTGAGAGTTTTAAGATTTTTCTTAATTTTTCTAAGATTTAATACAAATATTTAAAAATTTAGTTCTTTTACGATTATTGATCATGTTATAGAAATTTTCATTTCATATTACAATGCAAAGGATTTGGATCCAAGTTTTTAAACCGTGTTGGCAAATATGGGTCAAGTTGCAGCCTTTGCTATTGCAGTATCACCTGCTCCGTTTCCAAAATTAAGAACGAAGTAGTGAGGAAGCATTAGAGCAACTCCAGTAGTGTAATTTATTATGACATGAACGTTGGATTTGGTTGGAGAATTTGTAAAGTGATTAAGAAAAGAAAAGGGAAAAGATAGGTAAAATATAAATAAAATATATTTACATTTCACATAATTTTACACATATTTTTCTTTTTTTTTAAATCACTTCCCAAATCCTCTAACCAAATACCGCAAAAAGGTGCCAAGAACACATTCCCAATAGTATAATATTCATTTGGCACGACAGGAGGAGCAGTATGCCAAATTTTAATCATTGAATACAGTTTTTTTTATTAAAAATATATTTTAAAGATATTAGTACTCTTTTGGCAATCCAAAAAAAGCCACATCTTTTTTCTTTCTTTTTTTTTAAATTTTTTGTTTTTAGTGTTTTTTTTAAAAAATTTGTTAAATTTTTTTACTTTTCTGGTTCGTTTTGTTGAGATGAATTAGAAAAGTATATTTTTTGTTTAAAAAAAATCCAAAACAAAATTGAAAAAGCCAATATAAGCCAAAAAAGCTACTATTTTTTGCCCCTTTTTTTTGGTTGTCTTTTTTTGGACTTGTTTTGAAACCTTTTTAAAATTATAATTTTTTAGAAGCTAATCTAGAAGTTTAAAGCTTTTTGAATTTTTTTTTAAAAAAAGTTCACTAAAGACCAAAATAAGTAAAAAAAGAAAAGAAAAAAAAAAAAAAAAAAAACCTACAAAATAAGCAAATCCCAAAGCAACCCAAGGAAACACAATTAGGTTGTAAGGCTCCTAAATTTTGTAAATCCTAGTAAAACCCTTACTTTTGAATTATTATAATAAAAGCCCTTAGTTTCTCGTTTATTAGCAAAATTAACCCTAGAACTGAAAACATATCACGGGTGAACCCGTACAAACCCTAATCGATCCCGATAACTTAGAAATCATTTCTAACACTCTAGTATTAATTATTTAACTCTCAAATTTTAGATTAGTAGCTTAAAATCCTAATTTTTTATTTTTATCATTTTCATTCGATTATGTATCTTTTAATTCAAAGCAAGATCATTCAAACCAAATTATTTTTCTTAACATTATTTTAATTAATACCACACTTGAAATAGATATTCTAATCAATTCCAAACCCACACATTTTATTTTAATTACATTTTGAGCCCAAATCATTCTTTATACATATAAAAGTACACCCCCAATATTATAATCTTTTTCTTTTTTTTCTTTTTTTTCAAAATATCTACAATATGTATATATATAAATAAATGAGAAAAGTCCCTCAAATCTATATCACATGGCCAGCCACCCTAGCATATACACTTGTAGTGTACTTTTAAAAACAACGTTGCATGATTCATAGAGGAAAATTTGACCTTGGTACCATAATTCAAGCAAATTTGTCTTGTACTTGTAACTAGCTTAGTTTTAATTAAACATAACCCTAACTAGAACTTGTTTAAGTGCACAATTAGGGCCCTAATCATCCCTCATTCCATTACATCCTAACTAAATCCAAGCCTATTCATTTGAATTGGAACTAAGGACATTTTGGACTTTTCACCATTCTCTCTCTTTTTTTTTTCTATAAATATACCAATCATCTCTACACTTTTGAGTACAAAACACACTCACACACTACATATTCAGCTAAGAAAGAGAGGAGAGGGAGTGAAAAAGAGAGGAAGAGAGCTTTGGTGGTAGAGGAAAGGAAAAAAGAGAAGAAATTGTGCAAACTCTTCAACTAGGTAACAAGTAAGCCACAACGCAACTCTCTATTTTATTTTCCTTTTTCAAATACAATTTATTAGAGATTTAAAATCATATTTTCAAATGTGTTGTAATGGTGTTCATGTGTTCAAAGTTAATGAATTGGGTTTTGATCCTTCTTCTACTCATATTTCTTCTTAATAGATGAAAAACTACCTTTTTCCTTACATAACTCGCATTATTTCCAAAGGCATACCACCACTCTAAAAATCTGAGTTATTGACACATTATTTAGTATGTTTTCATCACAAAAGAAGTGAAAAATTTCCCTTAGTTGGCCTCTTTTCTCACCAATCTTCTTATTTTGAGTATTATGCATGAAAAACCAGTTTTATAGCCAACTTTCAAAAATTTTATAAAACTGTAGAAAAATCTTTTGAACCTTGGTTTTATGTCAAAAACTTCCTTAAAGAGTTAGCTTTCAAGGAAAATTAGTTTCATTGAAAAAGAGTGAGAGGTTTGAAAGAAAGTTCGATTTTTGTAACGGTCGACGAATTTGGACAGCGTTGGAGTGTTTCTTAAAGAACTAAAAATCTAGAAAAGCTATTCCATTCCCAAAAAATGTTTTTAAAACTAGATAAAATTCTCTACGAATCATAGGAAGGCCAGGCTTGGGAAAAGTCTGGAATGGTCCTTTTGATTTTAATTTTTAAGTGGTACTGAATCTGAAAATCTAGTTTTGCATTGGTATTCTAAGCTCTTGTCTTCATGAATATGTCTATTAGTATATGATCATGTCTTGGTATGATATTGCATATGTTATGGTTATGTTCCTTATCTTCTTCATTTGATGATGCTTATGCTTATGTGGATATTTCTATCTTGTTAAGTTGTTCTAACTTTAATTTAAGACATCTAACTCAACAGAAACCTTGATTGGGGTGGTATTGGGTTTTCAATCACTTGAATAATGAAGAGATGACAATGTGTTATGTATGGATTGATGGGATGTGCTCCCTAATTGAAGTTTAAGTCTTGCGCAAGCGGTTATCACGTATCCCTAGAATGGAACGGATGTATTCGGACTCTTGTGATGATTTGATTTGGTGAGATAAGGTTGGGTGCAGATGGGACATTCAGGAGGATAATTCTTTTTTGGAAGGATAAGGTTGAATTCGGGATGATAAAACATTTTTCTTTTCGTTGTCCCTTTTGAGGTCCACCAATGGCGTTACGCGATATGTAACCATTGCAGGCATTCATGGTAAGGTCTGCAAAGAAGCAAAATAGGGAGTTTCGAATAGTCCGGTGTCCAATTCTTGCGGTTGGGAGGATAAAATCTCTTTAGGGGATTTCTAAATTACTAACATCTAACCTTGTAATCCTTTGTTATTGAATGATTATCATACTTCATTACTTACTTATTATAATTGTAATGGTGTATTGGATTGGAAAAAATGGACGGTGTGTGTGTGCATTTACTGGGTATTCAAAACTTATGGCGTTTCATGCTAGGTATTGAGGACTATTAAACCGGTTAAAGGCAAGGCTGACAGATTTGGACACATATGGCTACCCTATGAGAGTTAGGAACTAGTTTTGTAAACACAGATTGTAAGTGATTAATCGCTTGTTATATTTAAGACATGATTTTGTAATTATTATATGAATAATACTTGAGACCCCCTTTTGGGGGTCACCCCCTCACCCCCTTTGCCATGTGTCAGGGAGTGATTGGAGGAGCAGGAAAAAAAAGAAAAAGAAAAAGCAACCAATGAGAGAGAGAGGGGGGTCAAAGGGGGTGATGGGAAAATGGGGGATGAATCATTGTTGTTATTATATATATATCATGTGTAACCTATCCTTATACTCCGTCAACTCATGTAGGCCTTGTGTTAATACCTTGTCAAGATTTGTCAAAAAGGTAGCTTTGCTATCTAAAGTGGTTGGACTTAAAAGGGAGGCTATATTGACTCTTCCGACCTTCCTAGGATCTTACTTGGTTATTAGCCAAATGACTCATTAGTGACGTTTCCTACTCTTGTAACCTTAGATAAACCCTGTATCTATTTGTAAACATATTCTTTGATGTTCCCGATTTTTAGGGTGTCACATAGGTACACACAATTGATTGTATGGTAAAAATTGAATTTGCTAAAAAATAACATATGCACTGCAAGAGCAAGTCTCTTAAAATATGACAATTTAATATTGTAGCGTGCTAAAACATGACATTAGCACAATTTATTGGAGATGATATAACCTTAGTGTTGATGGTTGTCATAAATGCAAAAAAGAAAAAAAAAAAAAGAAAAGAAAAATAATAAAAGGCATCTGCTCACCATGTTGACTTTAAAATATGGTTATACATTCCTAGTAAAAAGTGAAATAGGTATAAAAAAAAAAAAAGTATAATTATTTAATGTATTATTAACTAATGGCAAGAGCCCAGAAAAAAATAAATAAAAAATTATTGGATCATATATGTATCCTTAAAACAAGGTCCGTGCCCTATGAGTTGGGACCATTATTTTTCTAAATGTAAAGGTGACAAAGTGATGTAGTGTCATATGCATAGCATATGTTAGATAGTGTATCCTATAAATAGAGGAGTACCATATCACTTGTAACTAACTTGGATATATTGAATTTGAATTGAATTGAGAATTTTTCTCTCTGATATCTCTCTCTAAGTTCCTCTCTCTCTAGTTCTTGATTGACCCATCATATTTTAGTATCAGAGCAAAGGTTTGGATATCAATTCTGGTTGGTTCATCATCTAACTCTACACAAGGAGACCTACGTACCTGATTCGAAGCTGTTGATTTCGCAACTTGAAGGAGTGTTTTGATCTACAATCTATAGATAATGAATCTGCATGAACCCTAGTGGAGAAATCGAGTTCAAATTCGATATACACAATCAAGAACGTGGTTTGGGCTGGAATCGACATCGCGACCTAATTTTGTGAGAG
This sequence comes from Camellia granthamiana, assembly GCA_036172215.1. Classification (NCBI taxonomy): domain Eukaryota; kingdom Viridiplantae; phylum Streptophyta; class Magnoliopsida; order Ericales; family Theaceae; genus Camellia; species Camellia granthamiana. The sequence goes on from CM069907.1 coordinate 30,896,748, forward strand.
AAGACCTTCGATCTTCGACATTCTTGTTTGACAACAGAGTCTGCGAAGACCATTGCGATTTGAAGTTGCAATTTGATTTCGCAAATCGAGCATCGCACCTGGTTTAACTTCGTGACTTGTTCGGTCACCGTGAATCGTGATAACTATGTTTGATCATTGCAACTGTGTTTGGCCAAAGGAGATTTCTGGTCATCTTCGCAAGACTGAAGTAGAGGTTCTTCACAAGGGAACTGTTTTGGTTTTGTATCTGATTGAGGTAATTCGATCACCTATTTCACTTCTTGGGTTGTTCAGATTCCATTATACAGACTCGGTTCCCAATTCTTGATATTATTGTCTTCTTGTTGATTCTTGAATATTTGATACTTCATACTGCTGTGAGTTGGTAGTTACATTGAATTGTCCTAATCTGTGAATTGGGTATGGAATTGTGCTATCTAAAATCTGTATATATGGAATATTTTGGAAACATATTGGGTTGTTGTTATGGCTAATCGGGGTCGAGGTCATAGGGGTGGTCGTGGTAGAGGTTATACCCTGAATTTGGGTGATGGTATCGAGGGTAATGGGATTCTATATCCAAGATATGAGATGGCCAAGATGAGACGACAAATTACCATTCTAACCGAGACGGTGCAACGTCTCCTTCCTCCTTCTACCGATGGTAGTGATGGTTCCGATGATACTGAAAGTGGTACTCATTATTCTTTTGATAACATCTTTTGGGCTCCACAAAGGCGTCGAACGGATGTGGGTAGGATGGAACACAAATGGGAGAACAATATCAAGATTGAACTTCCCGAATTTCATGGAAACCACAATCCCGATGCGTTCATCGATTGGCTCAACACCATTGAGTGGATCTTTGATGATGGAGAGGTCTCCGATGAAAAAAAAGTTAAGCTTGTGGCTATTCAGTTGAAGAGGAGAGCTTCCGCTTGGTGGGAACGACTTTAACTCAACCGTTGCTGATGTGGGAAGGAGAAAATCCATGATTGGGAGAAAATGACAAGGAAGTTGAAGGGCCATTTTTCTACCAATCAACTACCTTCAAAGTGTTTATCAACGCCTTCATGTTCTCAAGCAAGATGGTAGTGTGAATGAATACACGGAAGCCTTTTATCAACTCATTGTATGGGTTGACTTAAGTGAAAGTGAGAAGCAACGGGTGGCTCGCTATGTGAGCGGCTTGAAATCTTCCATCCAAGATGTTCTTGCCTTGCACACATTATATAATGTTTCCGAAGCTTATAATCGGGCCATAGCTGTGGAGAAGCAACAAAGCCATCGTGCTTCCCAAATGGGACAATACTCCCAAGGAGGGTTTTGAGGTGGTTTTAGGCTAGGTCTTTCCACTTCTAGCTTTGCCAAAGCTTTTCCTCCTTCCAAGTTTGTGGATAAGGGTACTTCTTCCTCTTAAGCTCCTTGTCCTAATGGTGCTTCCGAAAACCAAAATCCACCACAAGGTGGGACATTTAAATGCTTTAGGTGTGGTGAACCGGGGCATAGATCTTTCGATTACCGCAAGAACATGGGTAATAGCATGAACAAGGCACTTCTCATTAAAAAAGTTGAGGAGCCTGGTGACTTTGAAGATGCTCCAATCTTTGATCCTTCAGGTAATGTAGCAATTGGTGGAGATAGTGATGAAGAAGAGGGTCTTGCTTTTATATTGAAGAAGACTCTTCTCTCACCAAAACTAGAGAGCCAAGAAGATTGGTTACGTACCAATATCTTTTATTCCACTTGCAACATTGGTGGCCGTGTTTGTAACATGATCATTGATAGTGGAAGTTGTGAGAACATAGTTTCTCAATAAGTGGTGGACAAAGTCAATCTTCCGATAGAGGAACATCCACATCCTTATTCTCTATCTTGGTTCAAGAACGGCAATGAGATCAAGGTTACCAAACGGTACTTGGTTTCATTTTCTATCCGGCAAAAATACTTTGATGAGGCATGGTGTGATATAGTGCCTATGGATGCTTGTCGCATTCTACTTGGGCGACCTTGGCAATATGACTGGCAATGTTTGCATGATGGCTAACGGAACACCCATACCATTGTCAAGGATAATATCCAGTTTACCTAGCTTCCAATGAAGGAAAAGATTACTTCCAAGGATGTTTCCAAGCCATCTCCTAGTGTCACTACGTTGCTTGCTTCCAAGGAGTTTGTGGAAGAGAGTCAGGATTTTGGGATTGTATTAGTGTTGGTTCTGGTTGTACACACGGGTGCTTCTAAAGAAAAGGTTGATGTGGGTACTCTTTTGGAAGAGTATTCCGATGTCTTTCCCCAAGAGTTTCCTCCCGATTTGCCTCATATGCGTGACATTCAACATCGTATACCCGAGTCGGCACTTCCAAACAAACCGGTCTATCGCAGGTCTCCAAAGAAGAAAGAGGAGTTGCAACGACAAGTAGAAGAGCTTTTGGCTAAAGGGTATATCCAGCCTAGCCTTAGTCTTTGTTTCGGCACTTTTGACACCTAATGTAGCAACCCAAACCCGCTCCTATAGGTTTAGCATCGTAACCGGCCAGTAATCCTTGGATTACCAAAAGCCTCTAAACAGATTATGACATAATAAGGGGCTGCAGAAGCAAATATATAAAAACATTCATAGTCCATTGAGCTGTGCCGACATATATCGGACATAATTTCAAAACTTTTATATACATGCACGTGATGTCATACTATAGTAGTCTTATGCCACCCGCTGATACAGATTAAACAAAGCTGAGACTTAATCCAAAGTACAGATAAACAAAAAACTTGTTCATATACTAAAAGAAACCAAGTCTTATACATTCACAAAACATGACCACATGACTTTCAGAATCTCCTCGGGAGGCACAAGGGTTGGTCGACAAAACAAGCTCCAGGCGATCATCATTGAGCCTGGTCATGTGCCTGATCACCTACATACATAAAATAACTAGTGAGCGGAAGTCCAGCGAATAATAACAGAATAAAGTGTTTTAATTGAATGATGTCCCATATCAGATTTGGAAATCATAGTTTATATCAGAAACAGATTCTTATTCTTATTCTTATTCTTGTTCAACTCATAAACTGAAATCAGAGTTCAAGCTTAATCATACGTGGTACATCCATTAGCGTTAATAGAACAGATACAAACCAAATACAGACAGATATAGAATAGATGGTGGTTATGTATAACCAGTTCCATAAAGGAACCTCCGTATCCAGGTAATAGATAATAGATATGCTGAGCTCCATAATTGAGCCTCTAGTATGGGTAACAGATAGGAGACATATTAAGTTCCATGACGGAACCTCCGATACCTGGTCAGCTAACAGATATTATATGATACTAAGGATGCCACGAATACATTTCAGAAATTGGACAATCATTCATTGTATAGAACATAACATTTCAGAAAACAAATCTTATTTCTTCATACAAAAAATAAATAAAGTTGAACATAGCTTTACTAGGTTATTACTCATAGATGGCTCCGAAAACAGACAGACAAAGTAGACAAACCAGATAGCTTACGGTGCGTGACCTACACAAACATAACAGATACACAAATTGACATACACACTCAGATAGTACTTAACTCATTGCGTTTCGCTCTTAGTGTGTTTCTACATCTTATCCTCATTATTGTCTGTGGCCTAGGAATGCCTAGGATGTAATGAGGATGCCAAAATGAGTTTCAAACACTTAGTCAAATATGCTGAAAACAGGGGCCTCACTCGAGTGCAACTTCCTTCACTCGAACGGACGCCCAAACATGAGAATGGTTGCTCGAGCGCAACTTCCTTCGCTCGAGTGGTCTGCAAACTCTGTAAAAGTACTGGTTGTGCGATTTTTTCACTTGAGCGAAACTATTGTCGCTCGAGCGGTCTGTAATATGTTGTAAACTTCTGGGAGCATGAAATTTACGCTCGAGCCAACTTTTGGTCGCTCGAGCGAGAATGCAAAACAAAGAGTGGTCGCTCGAGTGGAAGGGCATAATCTGAAATTTCTAGATTGCTCTACAAGATGTAAACCATGAGTTTAAAGCTTCAAACTTGCTCCTTTGGGCCAAAAACCTTAGGAAACATTTAAAAACTCATGTATCATCATGAAAAAAAAAGATCATTTCATAAAATCAAGCCCAAAAGCAAGTTAATTCTTCAAAATTACACTTGACACTTGTATGTATATAACATGCATGCATAAACTTAAAATTCTTGCTTCCAAAACTTGTACAAATGACACAATGAGAGAAGAATCATGTTAAACTCTCAAAATTATGCAGGTATAGACCCATGCATATGGATATGAGATGGAATCCAACTCAAACTTCATGGATTATGCATGTAATGCATGATTCATGCTCAATTCTTTTATCTAAGTTTACTCATTGTCTTTAATCTTCAAATTCTCTTGCATTTGCATGTTATCTAACTCAATACCATAAATCTAAAGTTGAATTCTTACCTAGAAGCCTTGATTCCTTTGATTCCTAGCAAGTCTTGCTTAACACCACCAATTTCTTTCAATTCCCCTACCAATTCCTAGCTTGATCTCACTTCGCTTTTTCCTTCTCTCCCCTCTCTCTCTCTCTCTCTCTCTCTCATGTTGGTGACTCATGGAAGTGTATGGTTAAGTCTAGTGCTCACTTAGCCTTATATGGGTTCAATTAGCATTAGTTAATGAAGTTGAGTTAAGGCTAATCTATTATTATTATTATTATTTAATTCTAATTTAATTGCTCCAAATCGAATTTTCGTCAAACCTACCATAAAATCTTAAAACTACCAAATAACACATAAATCAAAGAAATTCCATGATTGGATACCGATAAGGCCTTCAATTCGCAAAACAAAACAGAAACACTAATAGATATTTCTACGACAAACAGATATAAACATGAACAATGCAACACATATGCGATTAATATGGAATTTTATCTTAATTATTTATTAGGCACTCATAATCATGGTTTAAAGGTTAATCATAGGTCGAGGTTGTTACAGTCTTTCCCCCTTAAAGAGTTTGGTCCTCCAAACTAGAATTACCTTCGTTTTGGTAGAATATTCGGTCTAAAAGGAACAAGTCAGGGTATCGCTTCATCATATCTTCTTTTGTTTCCCAAGTTGCATAGGTCCCTCCGTGGTTTTGCCAATCTACTTTCACCAATGGAATTTCTTTGTTCTTCAATCTTTTGATTCTGCGATTCACAATTTGAATTGGTCTCTCTTCATACGTATAATCATCTTTCAGAAGCACATGATTCAGCTCAATCACATGGAGTGGATCTCATAGATATTCCCGAAGCATCGAAACATAAAAAACATTATGCATATATTCCATGACCGGTAGTAAGGCTACCCGATACGTCACTAGATTGATTTTCTCAAGAATTTCGTATGGCTTAACATATCTCGGTGCTAGCTTGCCTTTTACACCAAACCGCATTTGGCCTTTCATTCGAGTCACTTTGATAAACACATGATCCCCGACTTCATACTGTTGTTCTCTTTTTCGGACATCCGTATAACTTTTTTGATGGCTTTGTGCAGTTTTCAATCTTTGTTGTATTAATTTCACATTTTATGTCGTTTCTTGCACAAGTTTCGGTCCTAACAAAGGTCTGTCACCTACCTCGGCCCAACAGATTGGAGAACGGCATTTTCTCCCATACAAAGCTTCATAAGGAGCCATACCAATACTCGAATGGTAGCTATTGTTGTACACAAACTCTGCTAGTGGTAAATAAGTCTCCCAGCTGCCTTGGAAATCTAGAGCACACATTCTAAGAATATCTTCTAAAGTCTGTATCATTTTTTCTGATTGGCCATTAGTCTGTGGGTGATATGCACTGCTCAATCTTAACTTAGTTCCCAAAGCTTGTTGTAAGCTCTACCAGAATCTTGAAGTGAACTTAGGATTTCTGTCAGACACAATAGATACTGGCACACCATGCAATCTTACAATCTTACTCACACACATGTTAGCCAACTTATCTGTATTATAGAAAGTTTTGACAGGTAAGAAATGTGCATATTTAGTCAAATGGTTAACAATTACCCAGATAGAGTCCATACCTCTAGAAGAGCGAGGCAATCCCACAATGAGATCCATAATAATATGCTCCCATTTCCATTCCGGTATTAGAAGCAGCTGAAGCAATCCAGCGGGTCATTGGTGTTCAACTTTAACTTGTTGGCAATCCAAGCATCTAGCCACATAGTCAGCAATACTTTTCTTCATTCCTGACCACCAGAAATTTTGTTTTAGATCCTTGTAGATTTTTGCATTACCTAGATATATAGCAAATTTCGAACTGTGAGCCTCAGTCATAACACGTTTCCTCAAGTCAGCATAATCTGGTACACAAAGTCTACTCTAAAATTTCAACACATTATCATCATACACAAATCCCGGCCTTGGTTTTGTGTCAAGGTCATCAACAATCTTCTTCAAAAACTTATTGTCAAGCTGTTTCTCTTTAATTTCTTCAATAATTGCAGGTTGAGCGGAAATGGCAACTAAGATCCCGCCCTGTTCACGCAACACAATTTCAATCTTATTCTTCTCCAAATCACATAACAACTCTCTCTAACCAGTAAGAAGACATGACAAATTCCCAATTGATTTTCTACTCAATGCATCTGCAACGATATTTGCCTTCTCTAGATGATACAGAATTTGCAAGTCATAGTCTTTTATCAATTCCAGCCATCTTCTCTATCTCATGTTCAATTCTTTTTGGGTAAAGAAATATCTCAAGCTTTTGTGATCGGTGTACACCTCACAAGTCACTCCATACAGATAATGGCGCCAAATCTTTAATGCAAAAACCACAGCTGCCAATTCAAGGTCATGAGTTGGGTAATTCTTTTCATAGGGTCAAAGTTGCCGAGAAGCATATGCAATTACCTTCCCATTTTACATTAACACGCACCCCAAACCCTTATATGAGACATCACTATAAATCTGAAATCCATCGGTTCCGTTAGGTAATGTCAGAATTGGTGCAGTTACCAGTCTAGTTTTAATTCCCGTTGATCTGTCTAATCATATGGTACATTTTTCTGGGTCAACTGTGTCAATAGTATGGCAAGCTTAGAGAAATCTCTCACAAATCTGCGGTAGTAGCCAGCAAGCCCCAGAAAGCTTCTAATTTTTGACATATTGGTTAGTCTTGGTTAATCTACAATGGCTTCAATCTTCTGTGGGTCTATTGATATACCATCTTTGTTGATTATATGTCCCAGAAATGTTACACTGTCAAGCCAAAATTCATATTTGGAAAGTTTTGCATACCACTTCTTTTCTCTTAGAATCTGCAAGGCAGTTCTTAGATGACTTTCATGTTTTTCCCTGCTTTTGGAGTAAATCAGTATGTCATCAATAAATACAACAATAAATTCATCAAGAAATTGTTTAAAAACCCGATTCATTAGGTCCAAAAACGCTGCAGGTGCATTTGTTACTCCAAATGGCATTACCAAAAATTCATAGTGCCCATACTAGTTCTAAATGCAATTTTCTCTACGTCTTCTGCCTTAACTTTCAATTGGTGATATCCGGATTGAAGGTCGATTTTCAAAAAGGCTTGGGCTCCCTAAAGTTGGTCAAATAAATCATCTATTCGAGGCAGTGGATATTCGTTCTTCACGGTTACTTTATTCAACTCTCGATAGTCTATACACAGCCTCAAATATCCATCTTTCTTTTTGACAAATAAAACTAGAGCACTCCACGGTGAAATGCTCGGGCGTATAAACCTCTTGTCTAACAGTTCCTGAAGTTGAGTTTTCAATTCTTTCAATTCAAAAGTTGACATTCTATATGGGTTTTTGGAAATTGGTTGTATTCCGGGTACTACATCAATGGTGAATTCAATCTCTCTATCAATCAAGTTCCCTAGCAATTCATTCGAAAACACATCAGGAAATTCACAAACAATAGAAATGGTTTCCAAATTAGGACTATCAGAAGTCTTAGTCAAAACATAACACATATAACCCCTACATCCCATCCTAAGCAATTTAATAGCACTCATGGTAGAAATCAAGTATGGGGGAGAAACTACCCATTCCTGGCAAACACAAACTCTAGTAACTCGGGTGGACGAAATACAACAGATTTATTCACATAGCCAATAAATGCATAGTACTTCGTTAACCAATCCATACCCAATATACAGTCAAAATGATCAATTCTCAAAGGCAATAAATAAACATATAATGTCACGCCACCAATCACAATGTCATATGCTGGATAAACATACGCACATACCATAGAACTTCTAGATGGTGTAGATACAGATAACAAATAATTCATAGGTTCTAGTGGTCTAGTCAATTTTCGGGGAGAAAACATGTGATACAAAGGAATGTGTAGAACCAAAATCTATCAGCACAAATGCATTTTGAGAACAAATAGGGAGTATACTTGACACCACACCTTCGATGTTTTGTACATCACCAGGCACTAGTGTGAAAACTCGGCCTTGTCTCAAGGTTTTTCTCCCAGTATTAGTTCTAGCTGCGGAAGCGGACCCGGCTGAACTTGCTGTAGGACGGTTGGCATTACTAGATCCAAGCGGGAAATCTTTCACTATGTGGCTAGTCTTGCCGCATCGAAAACAAGCACTGGATGCACGGTAACATACACCTCTATGCTTTCTACCACATTCAGAACAAACTGATATAGACCCACTGCTCTGACTTGAGCTACTTGTAGACCCTATGTTTTTCTTTTTGTTTACAAAAAAATGACCCTTTCTGAAACCGTACCCAGACCTTTTACCCCTCCATTCTATTGTTGGCACTTTAGCTTGTTTCTTTGCTACCAGATTAGCTTTTGCCATCAATGCTCTGTCAAGTACATCCACGTATATAGGTAGCTTTAGGACACCTATCCAATCAATTACATCTAAATCCAATCCACCCTAAAATTTTTGAGCTTTCATGTAGTCCGTATCCACCATATGAGGAGCAAATCGAGCCAGTTTAGTGAATTTAGCCTCATACTCGACTACAGACATGTTACCTTGCTTGAGTTCTTAGAATCAGAAACCTTTTGGTCCCGAAAGCACTGAGGAAAGTATTTATCATAGAAGATCTCATTGAATTGAGCCCATGACATGGTTCCATTATTGTTTCGGATCAGCAACCACCATCTTTGAGCTTCATCTTTTAGAGTATAGGTGGCCAAGAGAACCTTCTGAGTCTCAGAACAGGGAAACACTTCAAATAATTTTTCCATCTCGAGTAACCATGTTTCTGCCTTTAGTGGTTCAATACCACCCAAGAAAGTTGGCGGTTTCATCTTCATGAACTTCTGGGTTAGATTTATGATGTTATTGTTGTCCGGTTCAGCTTGGACTGGAGGAAGCGAAGGAGGTGGAGGTTGTTGTCTTTGTTGCTGTCTCATAGATTCAGTTAGGGCTTGGAGCATCTGTTCCATTCGGCTCATGCAAGCCTCTGAGGATTCAGCTATACCATCACTTCTTGTATTTTCCATTTGCTATAAATAAACAGAACACTTATAAACACAAGCAAATAGTTCTTTTCATAATGTTCAGAGTATTCAGTTCCAGCTCATTTGTTTCAATTTCATGTATTCATGTCCAGATTCAGTTTTTACATTTACAGAAATAAATAGATACTCACACTTGTAGATGAAATGTCCCTAATTCTCTTCTAGGACATCTTATAGCTTATATGGATTTGTGTGTGCGGTATAACTTGTGCTTTGATACCACTCTATTACAACCCAAACCCACCTCTATAGGTTTAATGTCGTAACCGGCCAGTAATCCTTGGATTACCAAAGGCCTCTGAATAGATTATGACATAATAAGGGGCTGCGGAAGCAGATATATAAAAACATTCATAGTCCATTGAGCTGTGCTGACATACATGGGATAGAATTTCAAAACTTTTATATACATGCACGTGATGTCATAATACAGTAGTCTTATGTCACCCATTGATACAGATAAAACAAAAGTGGGACTTAATCCAAAGTACAGATACACAAAAAACTTGTTCATATACCAAAAGAAACAAAGTCTTATACATTCACAAAACATGACCACATGACTTTTGGAACCTCTTTGGGAGGCATAAGGGTTAGCCGACAAAACAAGCTCCTGGTGATCATCATTGAGCTTAGTCACGCGCTTGATCAACTAAATACATAAAATCACTAGTGAACGGAAGCCTAGTAAACAATAATAGAGTAAAGGGTTTTAATTGAATGATGTCCCATATCAGATTCGGAAATCAGAATTCATATCAGAAACAGATTCATATTCTTATTCTTGTTCAACTCATAGACCGAAATCAGAGTTCAAGCTTAATCATACGTGGTACATCCATTAGCATTAATAGAACAGATACAGAATAGATGGTGGTTATGTATAACCAGTTCCATAAAGGAACCTCCGGATCTGGGTAATAGATAACAGATATGCTGAGCTCTATAATTGAACCTCCGATATGGGTAACAGATAGCTGACATATTAAGTTCCATGATGGAACCTCTAATACCGGGTAATAGCTAACAGATATCATATGATGCTAAGGATGCCACGGATACATTTCAAAAATTGGACAATCATTTATTGTCTAGAACATAACATTTCAGAAAATAGATTTTATTTTTTCATACAGAAAATAAATAAAGTTGAACATAGCTTTACTAAGTTATTACTCATAGATGGCTCCGAAAGCAGACAAACAGAGCAGACAAATTAGATAGCTTACTGCCCGTGACCTACACAAATATAACAGATACATAGATTGACATACACACTCGGATAGTACTTAACTTATTGCATTTTGCTGTTAGTGTGTTTCTGCATCTTATCTTCATTATTGTATCTTATCAATGGCCTAGGAATGCCTAGGATGCAATGCGGATGCCAAAATGAGTTTCAAGCACTTAGTCAAATATGCTGAAAATAGGGGCCTCGCTCGAGCACAACTTCCTTCACTTAAACGGACGCCTAAACATGAGAGTGGTCGCTCGAGCGCAACTTCCTTCGCTCGAGCGCAACTTCCTTCTCTCGAGCGCAACTTCCTTCTCTCGAGCGGTCTGCAAACTCTGTAAAAGTACTGGTTGTGTGACTTTTCTGCTCGACGGTGGCTCGAGCGTAAGACTGAGGTCTTCGCTCGAGCTTAACTATTGTCACTCGAGTGGTCTGTAATTTGTTGTAAACTTCTGGGAGCATAAAATTTATGCTCAAGCCAACTTTTGGTCGCTCGAGTGAGAATGCAAAACAAAGAGTGGTCGCTCAAGCGGAGGGGCATAATCTGAAATTTCCAAATTGCTCTACAAGATGCAAACCTTGAGTTTAAAGCTTCAAACTTGCTCATTTGGGCCAAAAACCTTAGGAAACATTTAAAAACTCATGTATCATCATGAAGAAAAGATCATTTCACAAAATCAAGCCCAAAAGCAAGTCAATTCTTCAAAATTACACTTGACACTTGTATGTATATAACATGCATGCATGAACTTAAAATTCTTGCATCCAAACCTTGTACAAATGACATAATAAGAGAAGAATCATGTTAAACTCTCAAAATTATGCAAGTATAGTCCCATGCATATGGATATGAGATGGAATCCAACTCAAACTTCATGGATTATGCATGTAATGCATGATTCATGCTCAATTCTCTTATCTAAGTTTACTCCTTGTCTTTAATCTTCAAATTCTCTTGAATTCACATGTTGTTTAACTCAATGCCATAAATCTAAGTTGAATTCTTACCTAGAAGCCTTGATTTCTTTGATTCCTAGCAAGTCTTGCTTAACACCACAAATTTCTTTCAATCTTGATGTCACTTCCTTTTTCCTTCTCTTCTCTCTCTCTCTCTCTCTCTCTCTCTCTCTCTCTCTCTCACGTTGGTGACTCAAAAAGATGAGGAATGGAAGTGTATGGTTAAGTCTAGTTCTCACTTAGCCTTATATGGGTTCAATTAGCATTAGTTAATTAAGTTAAGTTAAGGCTAATCTATTGTTATTATTTAATTCTAATTTAATTGCTCCGAGTCGAATTTTCATCAAACCTACCATAAAATCCTAAAATACCAAATAACACATAAATCAAAGCAATTTCGTGATCGGATGCCGATAAGGCCTTCGATTCGTAAAACAAAACAGAAACACAAACATATATTTCTACAACAAACAGATATAAACATGAATAATGCAACACACATGTGATTAATACAGAATTTTATCTTAATTACTTATTAGGAACTCATAATCATGGTTTAAAGGTTAATCATATGTCGGGGTTGTTATACTTAAGAAGGATGGCCCTTGGCATATGTGTGTGGATAGCCGTGCAATCAACAAGATTACAATCAAGTACCGCTTTCCAATTCCAAGATTGGATGATATGTTGGATTGTCTTGCCGGATCAAAGGTGTTTTCTAAGATTTATCTTAGAAGCGGGTATCATCAAATCCGCATCAAGCCTGGTGATGAGTGGAAAATGGCCTTTAAGACGCCTCATGGCCTATTTGAGTGGCTTGTGATGCCATTTGGGTTTACCAATGCTCCGAGAACTTTTATGAGAGCGATGACATAAATGTTACAAGCACTTTTGGGGGTGTGTGTAGTAGTCTACTTCGATTATATCTTGATTGCGAAACAGGAAGGCAACCCAAGAAGGGGGTAAATTGGGTTATTAAAAATTTTGGCCAGAAATAAATTTCAAAAGACTAAGTAATTAAATGCAACAGACAATCAATGAATACATAGAAAATAAAAGGAAAGGAAAGAAGAGCTCAACACAAGGATTTATAGTGGTTCGGCTCACCGGCCTACGTCCATTCCTCAAGAGACCTCCTTAAGAATTTCTTCACAATGAATCAATGCACCACCAAGCTTCACCTATCTTGTGGATTTTTACAAAGGACTTACTTCAATCTATAGAGGACCTCTCAATTAAATGCCTCTCTTTACAAGTGTTTCACTCAGAAAATAAAGAACAATAATAAGAGGTACAACTGTCCTCTTTTACAAATATTCTCTCTCAAAAGATGGATATGAAAATGTAAGCTCACAAGTAATTAAAGACAAATATGAAAGTGAAAGTATAATGGAGTATATTAAATGCTCTTTGAATGCTCTTGATTGCTCTTGAATGCTCTGGGTTTCTTGTATTGAAGAAGTGTGTTCGATCGAACAAGGAGAGCTTCATCTTTATAGCATTAATAGCTTCTAGCTGTTGGAGAAAGAAGATTTGAATCTTCTAGACATTGGAGCAGATCATGGAGGATATCTTCTAGCTATGTTTGATCAGAGTAAGGTGAATGCAGACTATAGGCAGGTCTTGGGAACAGAAGGTTCAATCTTATAAGTCAACTTCATGGTAGAAGATATGGTGTCAGAAGATCTGTTCAAGGGTCAAAAAAGATGGCATACTCTACACATAAATCTGAAAAACTAACTGAGAAAAAGGCTGTGTCAGTCTAGATCTGATTTGGTAGCTGGATTTTTGAAACCCAGATTTTATGGGTGTCAACCCTTACAAATTGGGTTTTGACCCTTTGCTCTTTTCTCTTGTCTAAGTTGAGTTCCAGGTGTTCCTGGTGTCAATTCTTATCATTCTTGGTGTCGACCCTTACTGTTAGATTGTATTTTGAAATTTACTGTTGACCCTCGTTATTCTTGGTGTCGACCCTTGCTGTTGGATTGCATACTGAAATTTAGTGTCAACCCTTGTTGTTCATAGTGTCGACTCTTGCTTCTAGAACACTTAGACATTTTGAGCTTCACTTTGATGTCGACCCTTAGATCTGTTTCAAGCATAAATAGAATTTTGCATACAAGTGCTAATCTCATGTTTTAAGGGGTTAAAAACCATTGAAAAACAACACTCTAGAATCATAAATCTTCTAGAACCATTGAAGCACAATTTGTATACTATTATTTTGAAAAGTTTGAATAATAAAATGAATTCTAAATATTTGTCAATAATCAAAATCAATAAGAATTTAAAGTTGAAAAACCTTGGGGCTAACAATCTCCCCCTTTTTGATGATGACAAATATTTAAAGTTTTCAAAGTATGAGTTTCAAAAGTAAGGCATTACGAAGTGTTTTTCAAGGAGTTTTGTAAATAAAGGATTTGAAAAATGAGATTGAAAACTCCCCCTATAAAAACCGCTTCAAGGCCAAAACAAAAATAATGAGAAATATATATATATATATATATACATATATATCAAGGCAAGAAAACAACTTGATATAGAACAAGCTCCCCCCTGTCAATATGCATTGAAACAATCATTAGTAAAATCAATTTCTTCAATTTATTTTCATTGAATAAAATCACAAGCACTTTAAAGCAAAAAACGATTTCCATAACTGTGTGTGTTGTTGATAGACATTCACAACCAACACTAAAGAACCAATATCAACATGTTTCATATCAAGGAGAATTCATCAATATTCATATATATATAGAGGTTTTCATAATGTATCTAAATTTCCAAAACATATACTTCCCAATTTGTGTTTCCCAAATTTTTGTACCCAAAAAGTGTTTTTACATATACATCTATTATCTAAAAGGCTATATAAACATCCAAAGACTTAACAGTTAATAACTAACCAGCTACAATTAGAGCCAACTACAATAACTACAACTTCTCCCCCTTTGTCATCGACAAAAAGAGGGGGTCAGAGTATCAGTGAAATGGAGGAGGAGTTCAGTGCCAAAGTGGTGCAGCTTCACGCCAACCTTGGGCAAACCACAGCATGAATTTCCAAATTTGTTCCCCCAGATCATTGTCCCAACGCTGTTGGAAAATTTGACGGAATTCTTCGTTAGAATCTTTGATCCCGTAGACTACAATCACCATGCTCTCTACACTAGCTTTAGCAGCTTCAATGACTTGGGCTTGCTAAAGCTTTATGCGATCAATGTCTTACTGTATTTCAGTCTGTTAAGAGAGTAGTTGTAGAACCAAGGAGGCCAACTCATCCACCTTTTGTTCCAAGGCAGAGGAGGATGAAACAGGGACAAAGTAGGAGGATAAGGGAATGTCAGAGGCAGGGATGGATTGGGAATTGAGGTTTAGATTGTTAAGTCGCGAATTGATTGAAGCAATCCCATCCAACAAGAGACCCTGAACCATGAAGTCAGGATGGTCGATTTTTTTAGAGAGGGATGAGAGGTCAGAAGGAGGTGATGGAGTAGAAGGACTAGGAGTGGAGAAAAGAAGAATGGAAGAATAGGGAAGGGAAGAGCCAGGGGTAGAGAGACCAGGGGTAGAGAGACCGGGGGTAGAGAGATCAGGGGAAGAACCAGTTTTCTTGGTCTTGGTCCAGATGTTGTTGATAAGAGAATACCCCATATTTATTAGTGTTTTAGACCCATAAGAGGAATCGTCTCTAGGGACATTTTCTTTCCCCCTTAAGATCAATTTTGAAATGCTTGAAAATCTTTGTGAAAATCATGCCACAGGGAAGGGTTTGATTATTTTGTTTATGAGCATTGACGATACAATGAACCACCAAAAAATCGAAATCAGTGAGAAAACCGGTGGATAAGGCCCAGATGAGATAAGTGTGACCATAAGTGATAGCATCAAAGTGGCCGAAGTGAGAAATAATGTTATGTGTGATTATGTGATATAGCAATCTCATTTCAAGGGAAAGGTCCTTGCCGGAGACAGTGATTTGATGAATAAGATTGGGGTTATTTGTGAGAAATCTAAGACCTATAAGATGAGAGTATTGGTGTGGTTTAAAAGCAACTGATGGAGTGACTCTGTGTCCATCATTGAAGGTTTTCAGAATAGAGTTAATGACAGATGGTGTCAACGTGAAAGGAACACCCTTTACAAAACAGTCTAGGGTATGAGGAGAAGATTCTGCATCATACTAGAGATTTGAAAAAAAAACTCTTTAATGAGCGTAGGATAGATGTCACAGTCAAGTTTCAAAAGAGATGACCATTTTTGGTTATCAAACCAAGCTATTACAGGAATGGAATGTTTTTCAAAGAAAGCGATGTCTATTGTGCATCCAGAGATTACCTTTCTTAGGTTGAAGTCCTTGTTGAAAACAGATCAGCACTCACGATTCTTGAACCGAAACACAGGAGGAGAAGCAGCGACGGCGATAGAAGAGGAGAAGGTGTGTGGTCGCTTCCATGTTGGAATAGGAAGAGGGGCTTGAAAATCCATGGAGAGAAAGAAGAGAGGTCACGAGAGAGATGGAAGAAGATTGGAATGTGAATCGATGGAAATAGTCGTCGAAATAAGAAAAGGACCTAGGGCTAGGTTTTTGAGAGGTGTCGCAAGAGAAAATAGAAGGGTCGCAGGGTATATAAATACCCTTGAGAAGGTGTCAACCCTTGTGAAGAGAGGGGCAATCTTTCAAATTTGAAAAGACCGCATGGCAAAAACCTTACCCAATAGGCAGGTGTCGACCCTTAGAGAAAATGGGGGGTCGACACTAAAAAGCAGTGTCCTCAAACACAATAGGTGTCGACACCTTCGAAGAGAGGTGTCAACCCTAAAAAGTAGTGAACCAAAAACCAACCGGTGTTGACACCAGCGAAGAAGGGTGTCGACCCTTAACAACATAAAAACACAAGGTTGGTTCACAAGGTGTCGACCCTATAGAGCAGGGGGTCGACACTTAAAGTCCCTGGAAGGCAAAAACTAGTGTTTTTCTTAGCAAATTTTACAATGATGCATAATAACACATAGTTTAACATCACATAGGAATATTTAGCATGCCAAACTCAGTTCTAATAAAGTAGAATTGTTCCTCATTGAGAGGCTTGGTAAAAATATCATCCAATTGTTGGCTTGTAGGCACAAATTTGATTTCGATGTCATCTTTAAGTACATGATCTTGTAGAAAGTGATGCCTTATTTCAATGTGTTTAATGCGTGAGTGCTGTATAGGATTTTTTGAAAGATTAATGACACTAGTGTTATCGCATTTAATAGGAATGTGATCAAAGTGAAGTTCAAAATTAAGAAGTTGTTGTTTCATCTAAAGCATTTGAGCATGACAACTAGCGACAACAATATATTCAGCTACAACGGTTGATAAAGCAACAAAATTTTATTTTTTGCAAAACCATGAAGTGAATGAATTTTCAAGAAAATGACAAGTGACGCTAGTGCTTTTTCAGTCAAGTCTACATCTCGCAAAGTTAGCATCCAAGTAGCCATAAAGGTCAAAAACATTTGTTTTGGGGTACCAAAGACCCAAAAGTGGAGTACCAACAAGATATCTAAAAATGCGTTTTACTGCGGTGACGTGTGATTCTTTTGGAGCTGATTGGAAACGTGCACACATACACACACTAAACATGATATCGGGTCTACTAGTAGTTAGATAGAATAAGGAACCAATCATATCTCTATATTTCTTTTCGTCTACCGGTTTACCTTACTCATCTTTGTCGATTTTAATTGATGTGCTCATGGGAGTTGCTGCAGGTTTGGATAAGTCCATTTCAAACCTTTTGAGGAGATCTTTGATATGTTTTACTTGAGATAGATGAATTCCATCTTGGGTTTGTTTTATTTGTAATCTGAGAAAGTATGTTAACTCTTCTATCATACTCATTTCAAATTTGCCCTGCATATCCTTAGCAAATTCCTCGCACAAAGATTCATTAGTAGCACCGAATATGATATCATCAACATAGTGTAGCTCGACTTTTCACGCTCATTTCGGAAGACGAATAAGCCCTACAATATCAGACTCCTGTGGTTCTGAATCTGATCTCACAAGTGCAATTTGAAATAGATAAACACCAAAGAGTCCAAATTCGACAAATCTTTTGGAAAATTGATTTTGAATCAAATTGCCAAAAATGGACTGCTTTGCCAGATACAAAGTCGCAACCTAAATATTTTTTTGAGAAATTTAGAAAACCCATGACTCGTGCCAAAGGCCACGTGTCCGTCATCACCAAGATTGTCTCGGCTCGGGAACTTAGATACGAGAGAGGAAGGTCATGAATTGAGCATCCCAGCTCGCCCAATCAAAAGATCGACCTCTGCTAATCATGATGTGAATCTTATTTACATTATATGCTCTTGTTCCGATTTATTAGGCTAACATTACTATGTGATGCGCACACAAGTATAAACTATTTTGCAAGACTTGGAACGCTTGATTTCATGTTTGTTTTTTAAAGGAGTTTGTGAATGTGCCACTTGGAAAAGTGGGCTTAAATGTACATTAATCAAACTATCCCAATTTCAAGCAACTAGCCTTCATCCACAGGCATTCAAACAGTTTATCAATTAAGCACTTAGCCTCATGGTGAAGATGCTTTGACATGGCAACACTAATATACAAATGCAATATACTGAAGCAAATAAAAGCTCACCTAGTACTCCAAGCCAAACAAAGCAAAATAATTAGAAAAATGCATGTTTCTAACTAATGCGATATGACTAATGCAACACATGCGATATGCAATCTAAATAGGCTCGGCTACCTAACATGGCATGTTAATCAATTTGATAGCATGTGGTTTAAGCATGTATTCAAAGAAGTATAAGCAATAATAATGCATGTTAGAATGATGCACTGAGTCCAATGCATGCAAGACAATGGATGCAAGGCATGAGAGATGCCAAACGAAATATGATGCCCAATGAAACATGATGCCCAAAGCTAACCATCATAACCAGTTAAATAAAAGGGAGAAAGACGTAGGGTTGGAAGACATATACATTATTACAACTGTGCCCTCGCGCAGGAGAATCTAAATAAACTAACTAGCTAAACTAATTAACTAGCTATTACAAAACGAATTAACTAATTATTACAAACCGAATAAACTAACTATGCTAGCTAGTTATTACAAAAACCAATAACACTAACTAATTAATTACAACAATTAATTAATTACAAATTAGAACTAACTAATTAATTACAACATGAATACAACATGAAATAAATAGCTAAACTAATTAATCAGCCACAGGAAGTGAGGAATGTTCATGCATGTGCAAATTTCCACCCGAAAAACCAACCGTTCTGCTGTCAGAATGCTTCTGTTGCACAGTAAAACATCTTTTCACATCAGTCTCTACTCTATTCTTTTCCAAAAAAGTTACTACTCAATTTGACAAAAGTGGCCGGTAGGCCAAAAATAGAGGCCGGCCGGCCACAAATGGTAGCCTGCCGTCCAGAAATAGTGGCCTGCCGACCAGAAATAGTGGCCTGCCGGCCACTGAAGCTTGGTTCCTCTTGCTATAATAGAAAGCATACAAAGCACAAAACAAGGTATTCTCAAGGTATGTTTGTACACCTTACCCCCTCCTTATCATCAAAACAGCTCAAAGGAGTGGCAAGCTCAATTTACAAGCCATCAATCGATGCAATTTCATTGCATGATGGCCTATGAACCAAGATGTACAATTTCAATAAATGCACAAATAAAGACTCTCAAACCTCCTCCCTATTATGGATTGATCAAGGGAAATGGTTGACATTGACTCTTGAACCATTTTCATCACTAATAAGTATGAAACGACTCAAGACTCAATAGGTTCAATTAACATTCAATTGAACCCAAGTTGATTATTATCTTGCATCACTGTTAGTCCCAATTTTATTACTCTATTTTAATTACCAACCATTCTTTAGTCAATTAAGTCCAAAAGTGAGCTTTAAGTCCTCTAATGGAAAGGAGCACCAAACCAAGAGTTGTTTTAGGCATGAGAGAAGTGTCATGCTATTAGTAATGAACCCCCAAAAGGGATTAAACCATTAAGCACAGTACCTCAATCTCATGCTTAAACAAACAACTAGTTTGAAACAACTTTCAAAGCAAAGAAAAAGCCAAGAAATGAGGGGGGTTGCAGAGGTGATTAGAGATGAATAAAAGTATGGAAAGCTTGACATAAACACTATCAACTCAAATTGGTTGGCGGTTAAGGCCTAAACCACCAAGCCTATGAGGACAATTACACTACAAGCATGCTATACAAAGCTCAAATGTAATGAACAACTAAAAACAGTGCTAAAAAAGTCCAAAAAAGCGTTGGAATTAAGCTAACAATAGCTAAAACAATAAGCTAAAACATAGAGCAAATTAAGCTAGTAAACAAGCACAAGGAGGGGAGGCTACCCCCTCCATTTTTGGGACCTCAAAACAATATTTTTAGCCTCTGAAAGCTCAAAAAAGTTGAGAAAAGAATGGGAAACACAAGGGCAAAAGCTTAAAGAGCAAGGTTCGAAGAAGGGTGATTAACCCCTCCCCATTTGGTAGCTTTAAACCACAAGTTTCAGCCCATAAAAATAGTCCAAAAATAGTTCAAAAGCAGCAAGAAAAGATAAGAGAGAAGTAGTGTAGAGATGCTCAAAATTATACCTCTTGAAGCAAGGTTACTCTTTTGTTCACAAACCACAAAGCTTACACTCTCAACGGCTGAAATTTGGACTCAATAATCTCAGCAAGGAGAGCTCCAATATTGGTTTAAGAAGTGTTTAGGTAAGGTGTGTATTGCAAGATAGAGATAGAGAGAGAATTTCAAGTTTTTGGACTTTTGGAAATTTTTGTAACCTAAAAACATGAGGGAAGGTCAAGTATATATAGAAAAACATGAGCCTCAGTCAAAAATATCTATATACAAACAGCTAGAGCTTTTGGGGCACAGCTGGCAACAAATATCTAGGTTTTTCATAAGTGGCCGGCAAGCCAGAAGTAGTGGCCTGCCGTCCACAAATAGTGGCCTACTGGCCACAAAAATCTTCTTCCAGACCCGACTTCAAACTGGCATGTCTCCCTTATCAGGACTCGGCTTTAGGAGATCCTTGAGTCTAAAATGAAATCCCGAAAGTCCACTTTCCAATGGTGGTGGCCTCACAACTAAAGTCTAAGTGTACAAAGAGATAGACCTTAGTGAAGACTGCTCAGTTCTCTCTTAACAGTTTCATGCTCAACCATTTCCCCGACTAGTTTTCTTCCCTCCCCTCCTATTTTCTTCAATCCCAAGCCTCTAAATAAGATGTTTTTAAATATTTTTCAAAAAGTTCACCTCTCTCCCATTTATTTCCACTTTGTCCTTACTCGGTTTACTGAAAAGTGCAATATTTAACGAAATGCGAGCCTCGGAACATCGTAGAAACTTTGAAAAAAGTATTTTGAAAAAGAGGGTTTTAAGGTCTAAAATAGTTTTAGTCAAAAAGTTTTGGTCAAAATGGGGTGCAAGGTTGGGATTTGGAAGCTCTTCTTGCTGAAGAAATCGAACGTTTGTACAGCGTAACTTTCATCATCGAGTGATCAACCTGAGGCGCCTAAGTCTTAAGGGCAGTCAAAAATGGGGTGTCTACACATAGATTTGAACAATAAGCATATCATCATTTTTGGTTTTCATGAAAAGAGTGGTATCAATTTTCTCCCGAGAAAAACCTTTTTCAATAAGAAAATTGCTTACGAGTTCATACCAAGCTCTAGGGGCTTATTTCAAACCATACAAAGCTTTTGAAAGTTTAAAAACATGGTTCGAGTGTTTGTGATTTTCAAAACCGGGAGATTGTTCAACATACACTTCCTTCAAAATATACCCATTTAGAAAAGCACTTTTCACATCCATTCGGTAAAGTTTAAAATCTCTAAAACACACAAATGCAAGCAACATGTGAATGACTTCAAGACGAGCAACGGGTAAAAAAGTTTTTATCAAAATCAATGCCCTCTTCTTGGTTATAACCTTGGGCTACAAGTCTAGCTTTGTTTTAAATAACAACATCGGATTCATCCGTTTTGTGTCAAAAAACCCATTTTGTTCCAATAACGAAATGATCCTTAGGACGAGGAGTCAAAAACCAAACTTCATTTCTTTCAAACTGATTTAATTCTTCTTGTATAGCAAAAATCTAGTTTTCATCGTGTTCAATCTCAGAAAAAGTTTTTGGCTCAATTTGGGAAACAAAAGCTAAATTGCCACAAACATTATGAATAGAAGAACGAGTTCTTACACCTTATGTGGCATCTCCTATAATGAGATCTTTGGGATGTCCATGAGCATACTTCCATTCTTTGGGTAGATCATTTTCCTTCACTAGACGGGCATACTCTTTTTGGAGATCTTCCATAGAGACTTCAACATTGGGTTCTGAAGAATGAAGTTCATTATGTTCCGATAAGTAACCTTCTATTCTTGGATTAGAATCTACAACATCATCACTAACAATATTCTTGGAAGCAAAGGAGTTAGATTCATCAAAAGCAACATGTATAGATTCTTCAACGAGTAAAGTTCTTTTATTAAAGACACGATACGCTTTACTAGAATTTGAATAGCCATGAAACACGGCATCATCAGATTTTGAATAAAACTTCCCGAGATTTTCTTTATTGTTATTCAGTACAAAACATTTACACCCAAATGCATGAAAATGACGAATGTTGGGTTTTTTTTACCTTCCCACAATTCATATGGAATTTTCTTAAGTATGGGTCTAATCATGGCACGATTAATAACATAACAAACTGTGTTGACGGCTTCCGCCCAAAACTATCTTGGCAAATCTTTTTCAAAAAGCATAGTACGAGCCATTTCCTTAAGAACTCTATTTTTTCTTTCTACCACACCATTTTGTTCAGGAGTTCAAGGAGCAGAAAAATTATGATCAATGCCATGCTCATTATAAAATAGGATAAACTCATCATTATCAAATTCTCTACCATGATCACTTCTAATGCTACATATAGAAAGACTAATCACATTTTGAATACGTTTACAAAGAGCTAAAAATGCAGAGAAAGTATCACTTTTGTGTACCAAGAAGATCACCCAAGTAAATCTAGTATAATCATCCACACAAACAAGACAATATGATTTACCTCCAAGACTAAAAGTTCTAGATGGTCCAAACAAGTCAATATGCAACAATTAAAGAGGTCTAGAAATGGAAATGATATTTTTGGATTTGAAAGAAACTCTTGTTTGTTTTCCTTGTTGACAAGCACCACAAAGTCTATCTTTTTCAAAATCAATTTTTGGTAAACCAACAACCAAGTCAAGTTTTGAAAGCAAGTCTATATGAGCATGTCCTAGCCTTCTATGCCATAACCATCTAGATTCATTTATAGCAGATAAGCACTTAACATCAATATTAGGAGATAAACTATGCAAATTAAATACACACACATTTTCATGCCTATGACCAATAAAACGCACTTTGTTATCAGCAGAATTTTTAATGGTGCAGTGGGATTTTTCAAAGGTGACATGATTGCCTTTATCACACATTTGACTAATACTAAGCAAGTTGTGTTTCAATCCTTCAACAAGTAACACATTTTCGATAATGGGTGAAGAAGTTTTACCACTACTACCTTCGCCGATGATCTTTCCCTTATTATTGTCTCCGAAGGTTACGTGACCTCCTTATTTGGATTTAAGGGTTGAGAACATTGCTCTATCACCGGTCATGTGCCTTGAGCACGCACTGTCAAAGTACCACCGGTTGTTGTTGGATTTTGACCTAAAGCACACCTGCAAAAATCAGATGTTTGTTGGCTTTTTGGTACCCATTCTTTCTTGGATCCATGAGAGTTAGGAGTTGAAGTGTTTTTGGGGACCTATTTCTTTTTCATTCTAACAAATGAGTTTCTCTTAGCAGGACATGAAGGAGAGATGTGACCTTTTCTTCCACGATAATGACTTGTGAGATAAGAATGGTTAGATGATGCATGAACAAAGGTCTTTTTAGAATTTTTTTCTTTTGAAAAAGGTTTTTATCCAATCCCCATTCTTCCAAAGGTTTGATTTTGACTTTTGAGAATTTTATCTAAGGTATCTATACCTTGAATAAATTTTGAAAGAACATTTTTTTAAATCTTCTACGTTTTCATTTAAAACAATTTTCTCCTTTTCAAAATTCAATTTTCTTTTTACAAATCATCTACTTTCTTTTAAAAAATGGAAGATTCTTTTTCATTTGAAAATTCTTTCTCCTTTCCCATTGTCAAGACTTCATTTTCTAAAGTATTAATCTTAGAAGTCAAGGATTCATTTTCTTGTGATAAACTCAAAATCATTTTCTTTTGACAACTACTTTTAGAACTCAGTTTTTTAAATTCAGTAAGCAATTCATCAAAAGCAGTTTGTAATTCATCAAAGGTAAGGGATTCATCATTTACATCATTTTCATCTTCAAGTGCCATCAAGCATAGATTTGTGACTTCATTTTTGCAAATATCCATCTCTGAGTTGCTGTCATCACTGTCTTCTCCCCATGCTGCAATCATGGCTTTCTTCTTGTCCTTTTTGAATTGTTTTTTAAGCTCTGGACATTCCGATTTGTAGTGTCCCGTTTTGTTGCATTCATAGCAAGTAACTTCAGATTTTTTATGATTTTCTCATTTTTGAAAATCTTTGTTGAAGTCTTTTCTGAAGAACTTCCTTACAACTTGTTTCTTTTTCACAAATCTTTTGAACATTTTGGTAATGAAAGCCATTTATTCATCTTTCTATGAAGTATCTTTTTCTTCCTCTTGAGATTTGAAGGTAGACTTGAAAGCTATCCCTTTCTTTTTATTCTTGTCTTCTTCTTTTCCTTCTTGCATAATGATCTCATAGGTTAGGATAGATCCCATTAACTCATTAAGACTTAATGTTGACAAGTCTCTTGCTTCTATCACTACTATAACTTTGTTCTCCTAGCTTTTTGGTAATGATCAGAGGACTTTTCAGACAATTTATGCATTGGTATAAGTCTTCCCAAGAGATTTAAGACTGTTTATAATATCTGTAAAGCGAGTGAACATTTGAGATATGTTCTCATCAGGTTTCATCTTGAAGAGCTCATAGTTATGAACAAGCAAACTCACTCTAGACTCTTTGACTTGAGTGGTTCCCTCATGAGTTAGAATAAGTTTATCCAAAATTTCTTTCACCATTGTATAAGTGCATATTCTGTTAAACTCAGTAGCATCAAGTGCACAATACAACATATTAACAACTTTGGCATTGGATTGAATATCTTTATAATCAATAGTAGTCCACTCACTCTCAAGTTTGGGAACTAGCAGACCATCTATGGTTTTGGTGGGGACTTTAGCTCCATCACAGATGATTTTCCAAACCTCATAGTCAATAGATTGGATATGCATAATCATACAGATTTTTCAATAGTTAAAATTTGTGCCATTGAAGAAGGGTAGTCCATTTGAGGCTTGACTTTAAGGAAAAGATGAGCTAAAGGTTGCTATAGATCACTCTAAGACGCTTAAGTCACAATACTAGAGACGAGGCTCTGATACCAATTGTTATACAAGAAGGGCAACCCAAGTGAGGGGTGAATTGGGTTATTAAAAAATTTAGCCAGAAGATAAATTTCAAAAGATTAAGTGATTAAATGCAACAGACAATCAATGAATACACAGAAAATAAAAGGAAATGAAAGAAGTGCTCAACACAAGCATTTACAGTGGTTCGGCTCACTGGCCTACGTCCACTCCTCAATAGACCTCCTTGAGAATTTCTTCACTATGAATCAAAGCACCACCAAGCTTCACCTATCTTGTGGATTTTTACAAAGGACTTACTTCAATCTATAGAGGACCTCTCAATTAAATGCCTCTCTTTACAAGTGTTTCAATCAGAAAATAAAGAACAATAATAAGAGGTACAACTGTCCTCTCTTACAAATATTCTCTCTCAAAAGATGGATATGAAAATGTAAGCTCACAAGTAATTAAAGACTCACTCAGATATGAAAGTGGAAGTATAATGGAGTATATTAAATGCTCTTTGAATGCTCTTAAATGCTCTGGGTTTCTTGTATTGAAGAAGTGTTTTCAATTGAACAAGGAGAGCTTCAACTTTATAACATTAATGGCTTCTAGCTGTTGGAGAGAGGAGATTTGAATCTTCTAGCCGTTAGAGTAGATCATGGAGGATATCTTCCAGCTGTGTTTGATTAGAGTAAGGTGAATGCAAACTGTAGGTAGGTCTTGGGAAGAGAAGGTTCATTAAATGCACAAGCTTTTATTTAATGCTCAATCTCATAAGTCAACTTCATGGTAGAAGATATGGTGCCATAAGATCTGTTCAAGGGTCAAAAAAGATGACATACTCTGCACATAAATCTGAAAAAGTGACTGAGGAAAGGGCTGTGTCAATCCAGATTTGATTTGGTAGCTGGATTTTTGAAACCTACATTTTATGGGTGTCGACCCCTGCAAATTGGGTGTTGACCCTTTGCTCTTTTCTCTTCTCTAAGTTGAGTTCCAGGTGTTCCTGGTGTCAACTCTTATCATTCTTGGTGTCGACCCTTGCGATTAGATTGTATTATGAAATTTAGTGTCGACCCTTGTTATTCTTGGTGTCGACCCTTACTGTTGGATTGCATACTGAAATTTAACGTCGACCCTTGTTAATCTTGGTGTCGACCCTTGCTTCTAGAACACTTAGACATTTTGAGCTTCACTCTAGTGTCGACCCTTGCTATTTTGGTGTTGACACTTAGACCTGTTTCAAGCATAAATAGAATTTTGCATACAAGTGCTAATCTCATGTTTTGAGGGGTTAAAAACCATTGAAAAACAACACTCTAGAATCATAAATCTTCTAGAATCTTTGAAGCACAATTTGTATACTATTATTTTGAAAACTTTGAATAATAAAATGAATTCTAAATATTTGTCAATAATCAAATTCAATAAGAATTTAAAGTTGAATAACCTTAGGGCTAACATTGATTTATAGTCGAAGTTTGGAACAGCATTTGTGCCACCTTCGGCAAGTCTTGGAACTTTTGAGGCGAGACAAGTTCTATGGAAACACTAAGAAGTGCACCTTTGCTGTGGACCAGGTCATCTTCTTGGAATATGTTGTGTCTTCTCATGGGGTGCTTATGGATGTGGAGAAGGTCAAAGCAATTGTAGAATGGCCCGCTCTTTCTAGTATCCAAGAAGTATGGAGTTTTCATGGTTTGGCTACTTTCTATAGGCGATTAATCCAAAACTTTAGTAGCATCGATGCCCCTTTGACCAACATTCTCAAGCTTAAAGCTTTTGAGTGGAGCAAGGAAGCCGCTGATAGCTTTCATCTTTTGAAGAAGTTGCTTACTGAGGCTCCAATTTTGGCATTACCAGATTTTGACAAGACCTTTGAACTTGATTGTGATGCATCGGGATTGGGTATTGGAGGCGTCCTTAGCCAAGAAGGGCAGCCCATTGCTTTCTTTCATGAAAAGTTGAATGGCGCAAAGCTCAAGTATTCCACTCATGGCTTGGAATTTTATGCCATTATCCAAGCCATCATGCATTGGAGCTACTATCTTGCATACAAGGAGTTCGTGCTCAACACTGATCATGAAGCTCTCAAGTACATCAATAGTCAATCCCATCTTAACAAGCGTCATGCCAAATAGGTGGCCTACTTATAACAATTCAAATTCTCTTTGCGCCACAAATCGGGGGTTCTTAATAAGGTGGCCGATGGGTTGAGTAGGCGAACAGCTCTCTTAATTGAAATGAAAAATGAAGTTATGGGTTTTGATGAATTTCGCACATTCTATGCAAGTGATCCTTACTTTTCCAAGCTCTTTGATGCTTTGCAAAAGGGCGATAGAACGGCTTATCCAAGTTACATAATAAGGGATGGATTCCTCTTCCATAGCCTTAAGTTGTGTGTTTCTAGTTGTTCCTTGAGGACACATTTGTTGGTTGAGCAACATAAGATGGGGCATTTTGGTAAGGACAAAACCCTTGCGTTGCTTCAAGATGATTATTATTGGCTAGGCATGAGCAAGGATGTGCAAAGTCATGTGAAGCGTTGTCAAATTTGTCAAATGAGTAAGGGGACTACCACTAAAGCGGGGCTATATCTACCTTTACCGGTGTCAGATGCTCCTTGGCAGACTTTGTGTTGGGCCTCCCTTCTACTCAAAGGCGGAGTGATTATATCATGGTAGTGGTGGACCGTTTCTCTAAGATGGCACATTTCATACCTTGCAAGAAGACCATGGATGCTACAAACATTGCTAATCTCTTCTTCAAGGAAGTCTACAAGTTGCATGGGGTGCCTACTTCTATTATGTCAGATAAAGATGCTAAGTTCCTTGCTCACTTTTGGATAACTTTGTGGAGGAAAATTAGCATGGACTTAAGTTTTAGTACTACATTCCGTCTGCAAACCGATGGTCAAACGGAGGTAGTGAACCATAGCCTTGGCCATTTGTTGCGGTGCCTTGTGGGGGATCACCCCAAGAGTTGGGATGACATCCTTCCTTTGGTTGAATTGGCTTACAATTCATCTATCAACCGCACCATAAATACTTCTCCCTTTAAAGTAGTTTATGGGACAAGGCATTTAAGTGTGGCGGATTTGGTGCCTTTTCCACTCTTAAGGAGAGGAAGTGTTAAGGCGGAGGAAATGGCCATGTTCATGAAAAGCATTCATTCTCAAGTGAGGGCCCAAAGTGAAAAGTCTAATGCGAAGTATAAGGAGGCCGATGATGCGCATAGGCAAAGAGTGGTGTTTGAAGTAGGGGATCTTGTGTGGGTGGTATTGAACAAAGAGAGATATCCCCATGGTAGCTACACTAAGTTGAGTGACAAGAAGGAGGGACCTTGTGAGGTGTTGTTATAACCCTCGCTACGGATTACCGAATAATTACTGATTACTGTTAAACTGAAACTGATTATGACCGATAACTGAACTGAATAAACTACTGAACCGACTGAACGAAATTGAAACTGAATTGATTGCGTATATCTATCGTATTGCATATTCTATCTGTCTGATTGATTATTGATCTGTTCGTGTTTCATGTTTAAACTGCTAATTGAAGGCCTTATCGGCGGCCGAATTAGAAATGGATTGAAGATGTAAGATCACTGGAATTAATGTGATTTTATAGTGTACTTAACTGCAAACTGATTAGGTACGATTAAATTAGATTATAATAAGTTAAATTGCATTGTCGGACTTATTTACGGAATTGTCATTTTGAGTGGGCCACTATCTAACACCTATAGGAGCCTTGTGGATACTTAGAGTAACATTTTCCTCAGCCTTTTTGAGCTCACCACCGGTTTTAGAGAGAGAGGAAGTAAGAGAATTGATTTCATCTTGTGTATTGGTTTGTTCTTGAGGAATTGCTTGAAGACTTGTAGTTTTGGAAGGTTAATTGCATAATTGACCTCCCTCACTTCTAATTCTACACCTAAGGTAGATCATCCATCCTCTTGATTGTGTCTTTGAGCTAGTTTTTGCATAATTCATGCTTCATTGTAGAGCTAAGGCATGATTTGGTTCAAAATGTTGAATTATAGCTTAATTCATGCATGCATGGTTGCAATGTTGAATTTCGAGTTGAGTTCATGGCAAATTGTACATGCATGTCCATCATTAGGCTTAAGTCCATGTTTTCAACTTGTTTTTGGAACAATTGGCTCATTAGAGCATCAAATTGAAGCTTTGAAATGGTTTGAAATCTTGCATATCATGTTTGAGGATTGTTCTTGGAATTAGTTTGAAAATTGGGTTTGAATTAAACACCCTTGGGCTTTGATTTCTTAAATTGAGTTTTGAAACATGTTATTCTATGTGTTTAAAAGAGTTTTCCAGAAAATGAGCCCAAGAGGATCGAATTTGGTGTGTGAAACTTGAGTTTTGAGCTTGGGACCCAAATCTGGAATTTCCAGATTTTAGGCCTACGCTCGAGCGAGGAAGTCTACGCTCGAGCGTACACTCTGTGATCGTGCCTTCCGCTCGAGCGAGGAAAGTTACGCTCGAGCGTGAAATGCGCGCATCCAGTACTTTGCATGAGTTCACAGTCCGCTCGAGCGAGGGACCTGTGTCTTACGCTCAGTGAGGATCGAGCGTCCGTCGGGCATAAAATCTGAGCATCTAGCATTTTTACTGTAGCACACAGTCCGCTCGAGCGACGAAGTTCACGCTCGAGCGGAGCCCCTTTGTCTGCATGTCCGCTCGAGCGTAGAAAGCCACGCTCGAGCGAGACCCCTGTTTTCTGAAAATTTTGTTAAGTGTTCAAAAGCGCATCTTTGCATCCTCTTTCTATCCTAGGCATTTCTAAGGCATATTTAAGGCATCTTTAAGAGGATATAGATGTAGAACACACCAAGGCAAATCTAGGGTTAAGTTATTATCTTTCCCAACGGTGAAACTTAGTGTGTGTTCAATCTGTTAACTATTTAGGGGTTGGCATTCCAAGAGGACGCTCTAGCCTACTATAGCCCAGAACTCTGTGAGTAACAATTGTGTAAAGATATGTTCACAATGATTATCTTCTGAATACTGAACTGAACTGTTTACTAAACTGTTTACTGTTTACTGAATAAATGTATGTCCTATATTCTGAACTGTACTGTGGCATCCTTAGCACCTACTGTCTACTGTTACTGTTACAGAGATCTCTGTCGGTTCCCTCGTGGAACCACTACTGTTTACTGACTGATGGCCATCACTACCGTTCGGTCTTTAAGACCTACTGCTTACTGTACTATTATGCTAATGGATGTACCACATATGACTGTTTACTGTACTGAATAACTGATACACTGTTTGAAATGAACTGTTTTCATTACTGTAAGGACATTCATTCTAAACCCCTTTACGCATTATGTTATTCACTGGGCTTTAGCTCACTGCTCATATATATATGTAGGTGTTCAGGCACCAGACCGCAGCTAGAAGCGTCGGAGTAACTCCAGTTTTGTCAAGCCAACCTCTGTGCCTCATTGCGAGGTTCCGAGCCTGCCAAGCTATGGCTTAGGGGTGTTTTTATTTCCCCGTCTGTCTTGTACTGTTTTTGTAACACTGTCACTGTACTGCTTAATGGGGATTAAGTCCCTGCACTATATGTTTGTAAGTGATGTATGTACTGTTCTGCACTGTGTATGCATAATGTATGAAAAATCTTTTTGGCATACCGACTGTCACAGCACATTGGACTTTGTTTATTTACTGCATTGGCTTCCGCCATGCCCCTGTACTCTGTTTTACTGTATTACTGTTCTGTAGGCCTTCGATAATCTCGGATTACTGGCCGGTTATGGTACTAAACCCATAGGGGCGGGTTTGGGTCGTGACAGAGTGGTATCAGAGCGATACTTAACCTCGAGTTATACCGCACACACGTGTCCGAATGAGCTATAGGGTGTCCTAGAGAAGTGATTAGAGCATTCATGAGCATGATAAGTGTGTGGTTATGACATGACTGAATATATGCTAATGTGTTAAACTGTTTAAGTATGCAACTGCTTATGTTTATAACTGTTATAACTGCTTATAGTGATATGGATAACGCAACTACAAATGAAACTAAATCCTCATCCACTGAGGCTAGAATGGCAAGAATGGAAAGAATGATGGAACTGATAACTGCAAGACTCGAGCAACAACAAAATCAATAGCCCCCACCTCCTCCTCCGGTACAGCCGGAAAAGAATGTGAATATGAATGATGGGGACATAATTGCTCTTACCCAGAAGTTCAGCAAAATGAAACCGCCATCCTTTCAGGGAGGCCTAGAACCGTTGAAGGCTGAAGCATGGGTTTTGGAGACTGAAAAGCTATTTGAGGTGTTTCCATGCTCGGAGGCAAATAAAGTATTGTTGGCTACCTTCACCTTGCAAGAAGAGGCTAGAAGGTGGTGGATGTTAATCCGTGACACCAACACTGTAGTGACTTGGGCTCAGTTCAAGGAGTCCTTCTTTGAAAAGTATTTTCCCCCAGTGTGTCAGGGACAGAAAAGGGACAGAATTTGAACAACTAAAACAGGGCACAATGTCTGTTGCAGAATATGAAACAAAGTTCACCGAACTTGCTAGATATGCACCACACATGGTGGACACCGACTATAAGAAGGCCAGGAAATTTGAAGGTGGCCTGAATGTTGCGATACTGGACAGAATTAATGTTCTGAAACTACCGACCTATGTAGGTGTTCTCGACCGAGCATTGATGGCTGAGTCGAACATCGAAGCAGTGAAACAATCTGAATCACCAGCGTCTGAATGGCGTGGGAAAAGATAGGGTTTCAAATTTAAGAAAGGCAAGCATAACCCATCGAACAAAAAGCAAAACACGGGGACAACAACTAGCCCCAGCCAAGGGAGTGGTTTCATTCCAACTTGTTCTGAATGTGGCAGGAAGCACAAAGGGGTTTGTTACAAAATATTTGGAGCCTGTTATAGGTGTGGCAAGGTGGGCCACATGGTTAAAGACTACCCCTCTGCTCCGCAAGCCAGTAGTAAAGCTGCACCAAGCGCAGCAGCATCAACAGTGGCACCAAAGCCTAACCCCAAAGCTACCGGGAAAGAGCCTATGAGGCAGGGCCGAGTGTTTGCCCTAGTACTGGGAGACGTACAAAATACCGAGACCGTAGTGTCAGGTATTCTTTCTATTTGTGCTCAAAATGCATATGTATTGATTGATTCGGGGTCTACACACTCATATGTATCGCATGCTTTTTCACAGAAATTGAATAGACCCTTAGAACCCATGAACTATCTGTTAGCTGTATCATCACCCATTGGGGGATCCATGACATGTGCATATATGTATCCTGCTTGTGAGATTATTGTTGGGGATATGCATTTGTTTATTGACTTACTGCCATTGAACATTGATCATTTTGATGTGATATTGGGGATGGACTGGTTGCAAAAATATCATGCTATTATTGACTGTGTGACAAAACAAGTTGTTTTCCGTCCACCTGGTTTACCTGAATTCGTGTTTGATGGGGTAAGAGTAGTACCTCCTCCGTATTTGATTTCTTCTGTGAAAGCTGTTAAATTGATTAGAAAGGGGTGTAAAGGGTATCTGTGTTCTGTTTTGACTGTATTTACTAATGATAGTGCTAATGTGAATAGCATTCCTATAGTCAGAGAGTTCCCAGATGTTTTTCCAGAGAATCTGCCAGGGGGTTTGATTGACAGGGAAATTGAATTCACCGTTGATGTGATTCCGGGGACACAGCCAGTGTCTAAAGCTCCTTACAGAATGGCTCCAACTGAACTGAAAGAATTGAAGGTACAACTGCAAGAACTGTTAGACAAAAGGTTCATCAGGCCTAGTACTTCACCGTGGGGCGCACCGTTTTGTTTGTGAAAAAGAAAGACGGCTCACTGAGACTGTGTATTGATTATCGTGAACTGAACAAGGTAACCGTGCAAAATAAATACCCATTACCTCGTATTGATGACTTATTTGATCAGTTACAGGGTGCTCAAGTGTTTTCTAAGATTGACCTCAGATCCGGATATCATCAGTTGAAGGTTAAACCAGAAGACATTGATAAGACTGCTTTTAGAACAAGGTATGGACATTACGAATTTTTAGTTATGCCTTTTGGAGTTACCAATGCACCAGCAGCATTTATGGACCTCATGAATAGAATCTTTAAACCGTACCTTGATGACTTTATTGTTGTATTCATTGATGACATCCTGATTTATTCTAAGACTAGAGAAGAACATGAACATCATCTGTGACTTGCCCTACAGACCTTAAGAGAACAGAAACTATATGCTAAACTGTCTAAATGTGAATTTTGGCTTGACCATGTTATGTTTTTGGGACATGTTATTAGCAAAGATGGGATTTCAGTTGATCCACAGAAAATTGAAGCTGTAGTGAACTGGCCTAGACCAACAAATGTGACAGAGGTCCGAAACTTTTTGGGATTGGCTGGATATTACAGAAGATTCGTCAAAAATTTCTCCAAAATTGCCTTACCATTGACTCAACTGACACAGAAAGGGATATCATTTGACTGGACTGACCAAAGGGAATCAGCATTCCAAGAGTTGAAAACTTGGCTTGTGACTGCACCGGTTCTTACTCTACCTTCAGGTACGGATGGTTATACTGTATTTAGTGATGCTTCTCATAAGGGTTTGGGATGTGTTTTAATGCAAAATGGGAGAGTAATTGCCTATGCTTCCCGACAACTGAGGCCTCATGAAAAGAACTACCCAACCCATGACCTGGAACTTGCTGCAGTAGTCTTTGCACTGAAAATCTGGCGTCACTATCTATATGGGGCAACGTGTGAAGTATATACTGATCACAAAAGTCTGAAGTACTTCTTCACTCAGAAAGAACTGAATATGAGACAGCGGAGATGGCTAGAACTGATTAAAGACTATGACCTACAGATTCTGTACCATCCGGGAAAAGTCAACACCGTTGTCGATGCATTGAGTCGGAAATCGATTGGGA
The DNA here is from genome assembly GCA_036172215.1 of Camellia granthamiana. Classification (NCBI taxonomy): domain Eukaryota; kingdom Viridiplantae; phylum Streptophyta; class Magnoliopsida; order Ericales; family Theaceae; genus Camellia; species Camellia granthamiana. Next base: position 30,930,944 of record CM069907.1, read on the forward strand.
ACTTAGCTTGTTTGCTTACCGGGCAGAGAGAGCTACTGTGTGACCTTGAAAAATCTGAAATTGAAATTGTTTTGCGAGAACAAGGTGGAACCTTAGCTGCTATTTCTGCTCAACCGGTTTTGATTGAAGAGATTAAAGAGAAACAACAACAGGATGACTTCTTGAGGAAGATCATCGAAGAAAGGAAGAATCTAAACCGAGACCGGGCTTCAAATTTGAAAATAATGTACTAAAATTTCAGGAAAGACTGTGTGTACCAAATGATACCGAACTGAAAAGAAGAGTTTTGCAAGAGGGCCATAACTCAAAATTTTCTATCCATCTGGGGAATACGAAAATGTATCAAGATTTGAAATTGAATTTCTGGTGGCCGGGAATGAAGAAAGAAATTGCTGACTTTGTATCGAGATGCCTTCATTGCCAACAAGTTAAAGCCGAACATCAGCGACCCGCAGGCTTACTGCAACCCTTACCCATACCGGAGTGGAAATGGGAGCATATCACGATGGATTTTATCGTTGGATTGCCTCGCTCCAATAAAGGTATGGACTCAATTTGGGTTATTGTTGATAGACTGACCAAATTTGCTCACTTCTTACCTGTCAAGACAATTTATAATGCCGACAAGTTGGCTGTAATTTGTATTGATGAAATTGTTAGACTGCATGGAGTGCCTGTATCCATTGTTTCTGACAGGGATTCGAAGTTTACGTCGAGGTTTTGGCAGAGCCTACAAACTGCATTGGGTACTGAATTGAGGCTGAGTAGTGCCTACCATCCTCAGACAGATGGACAGTCAGAAAGGACCATCCAAACTCTAGAGGATTTATTGAGAATGTGTGTCCTTGATTTTCAGGGAAACTGGGAAAGCCATTTGCCCTTAGCTAAATTCGCCTACAACAACAGCTATCATTCGAGTATCGGTATGGCGCCTTTCGAGGCATTGTATGGCAGAAAATGTAGATCTCTGATTTGCTGGGTAGAAGTCGGAGATGGGCCTTTGCTTGGGCCCGAGATTGTATATGAAACGACTGAGAAAGTGAAACTGATACAACAGAGACTGAAAACCGCATAGAGTAGACAGAAAAGTTATGCAGATGTTAGAAGACGGGACAGAGAGTATGAAGTGGGTGATCACGTCTTTGTGAAAGTGACACCGATGAAGGGCCAGACTCATTTTGGAGTCAAAGGCAAGTTAGCGCCCAGATACGTCGGACCGTATGAGATTGTTGAGAAAATCAATCCAGTGGCGTATCAAGTTGCGCTTCCTCCTGAAATGGAGCATATGCATAACGTCTTCTACATCTCGATGTTGAGAGATTATCTCCGGGATCCTTTCCATGTGATTGAGCCTACTCAGATAGTGTTGAGTGATGACTACACTTACGAGGAGCGGCCCATACAGATTGTAAACAAATGGATCAAGAAGTTGAGGAATAAGGAGATCCCGTTAGTGAAAGTCGACTGGCAAAACCACGGTGGCGCGTATGCCACTTGGGAAAGGGAAGATGACATGGCCAAGAGATATCCTGATTTGTTTCCACTGGATCCTGTTTTCTTCCAGAATGAAGGTAACTCGAGTTTAGAGGACTAAACTCTTTTTAAGGAGGGGAGACTGTAATAACCCTCGCTACGGATTACCGAATAATTACTGATTACTGTTAAACTGAAACTGATTATGACCGATAACTGAACTGAATAAACTACTGAACCGACTGAACGAAATTGAAACTGAATTGATTGCGTATATCTATCGTATTGCATATTCTATCTGTCTGATTGATTATTGATCTGTTCGTGTTTCATGTTTAAACTGCTAATTGAAGGCCTTATCGGCGGCCGAATTAGAAATGGATTGAAGATGTAAGATCACTGGAATTAATGTGATTTTATAGTGTACTTAACTGCAAACTGATTAGGTACGATTAAATTAGATTATAATAAGTTAAATTGCATTGTCGGACTTATTTACGGAATTGTCATTTTGAGTGGGCCACTATCTAACACCTATAGGAGCCTTGTGGATACTTAGAGTAACATTTTCCTCAGCCTTTTTGAGCTCACCACCGGTTTTAGAGAGAGAGGAAGTAAGAGAATTGATTTCATCTTGTGTATTGGTTTGTTCTTGAGGAATTGCTTGAAGACTTGTAGTTTTGGAAGGTTAATTGCATAATTGACCTCCCTCACTTCTAATTCTACACCTAAGGTAGATCATCCATCCTCTTGATTGTGTCTTTGAGCTAGTTTTTGCATAATTCATGCTTCATTGTAGAGCTAAGGCATGATTTGGTTCAAAATGTTGAATTATAGCTTAATTCATGCATGCATGGTTGCAATGTTGAATTTCGAGTTGAGTTCATGGCAAATTGTACATGCATGTCCATCATTAGGCTTAAGTCCATGTTTTCAACTTGTTTTTGGAACAATTGGCTCATTAGAGCATCAAATTGAAGCTTTGAAATGGTTTGAAATCTTGCATATCATGTTTGAGGATTGTTCTTGGAATTAGTTTGAAAATTGGGTTTGAATTAAACACCCTTGGGCTTTGATTTCTTAAATTGAGTTTTGAAACATGTTATTCTATGTGTTTAAAAGAGTTTTCCAGAAAATGAGCCCAAGAGGATCGAATTTGGTGTGTGAAACTTGAGTTTTGAGCTTGGGACCCAAATCTGGAATTTCCAGATTTTAGGCCTACGCTCGAGCGAGGAAGTCTACGCTCGAGCGTACACTCTGTGATCGTGCCTTCCGCTCGAGCGAGGAAAATTACGCTCGAGCGTAAAATGCGCGCATCCAGTATTTTGCATGAGTTCACAGTCCGCTCGAGCGAGGAAACCTACGCTCGAGCGAGGACCTGTGTCTTACGCTCGAGTGAGGATCGAGCGTCCGTCGGGCGTAAAATCTGAGCATCCAGCATTTTTACTGTAGCACACAGTCCGCTCGAGCGACGAAGTTCACGCTCGAGCGGAGCCCCTTTGTCTGCATGTCCGCTCGAGCGTAGAAAGCCACGCTCGAGCGAGACCCCTGTTTTCTGAAAATTTTGTTAAGTGTTCAAAAGCGCATCTTTGCATCCTCATTCCATCCTAGGCATTCCTAAGGCATATTTAAGGCATCTTTAAGAGGATATAGATGTAGAACACACCAAGGCAAATCTAGGGGTTAAGTTATTATCTTTCCCAACGGTGAAACTTAGTGTGTGTTCAATCTGTTAACTGTTTAGGGTTGGCATTCCAAGAGGACGCTCTAGCCTACTGTAGCCCAGAACTCTGTGAGTAACAATTGTGTAAAGATATGTTCACAATGATTATCTTCTGAATACTGAACTGAACTGTTTACTAAACTGTTTACTATTTACTGAATGAATGTATGTCCTATATTCTGAACTGTACTATGGCATCCTTAGCACCTACTGTCTACTGTTACTGTTACAGAGATCTCTGTCGATTCCCTCGTGGAACCACTACTGTTTACTGACTGATGGCCATCACTACCGTTCGGTCTTTAAGACCTACTGCTTACTGTACTATTATGCTAATGGATGTACCACATATGACTGTTTACTGTACTGAATAACTGATACACTGTTTGAAATGAACTGTTTTCATTACTGTAAGGACATTCATTCTAAACCCCTTTACGCATTATGTTATTCACTGGGCTTTAGCTCACTGCTCATATATATATGTAGGTGTTCAGGCACCAGACCGCAGCTAGAAGCGTCGGAGTAACTCCAGTTTTGTCAAGCCAACCTCTGTGCCTCACTGCGAGGTTCCGAGCCTGCCAAGCTATGGCTTAGGGGTGTTTTTATTTCCCCGTCTATCTTGTATTGTTTTTGTAACACTGTCACTGTACTGCTTAATGGGGATTAAGTCCCTGCACTGTATGTTTGTAAGTGATGTATGTACTGTTCTGCACTGTGTATGCATAATGTATGAAAAATCGTTTTGGCATACCGACTGTCACAGCTCATTGGACTTTGTTTATTTACTGTATTGGCTTCCGCCATGCCCCTGTACTCTGTTTTACTGTATTACTGTTCTGTAGGCCTTCGGTAATCTCGGATTACTGGCCGGTTACGGTACTAAACCCATAGGGGCGAGTTTGGGTCGTGACAGGTGTTGTGGAAGATTAACGAAAATGCTAATAAATTCAAGCTACCGCCTTATTTAGGCATCTCCAATGCCTTTAACGTGTAACACCTTGTACCCTACTTTCCGAATGCCTCTTCCATTGATGATACACTATAAGAAAATACACTTTTGGTGACTAAAAAAAATTATGTTAGTCGGCAAAAGTACAATATTTAGCTACTAAATTTTTTTAGTCAGGGTATATTGATTATTGGCGACTGAAAAAAAATTAGTCGTTAAAAATGCCACAATTGGTGACCAAAAAAAAATTAGTCGCTAAATTTGCCACAATTTGTGACTAAACAAATATTTTAGTCGTTGTATAGTTAGTTTTCGCTACTAAAATTATTTAGTCATCGAATGAAAAACAAAAATTAACTTTTCAGTTTTGGTGGTCGCCAAATATTTATTTTCTGCAACTAAAAAATATTTTAGTCGTTGTATTGTTAGTTTTGGCTATTAAAATGATTTAGTCGCCGAATGAAAAACAAAAATTTACTTTTTATCTTTGGTGACCAAAACTTTGGTAGCCAAATATTTATTTTTAGCGACTAAAATAATTTTTAGTTGCTGTATAGTTAGTTTTTGCTACTAAAATTATTTAGTCACCAAATGAAAAGCAAAAATTTACTTTTTTTTTCTTTGGCAACCAAAAGTTTGGTTGCCAAATATTTATTTTCAGTTACTAAAATAATTTTTAGTCCCTGTATAGTTAGTTTTTGCTACTAAAATTATTTAGTTGTCGAATGAAAAACAAAAAGTTACTTTTTTTTCTTTAGCGACCAAAAGTTTGGTCGCCAAATATTTATTTTTTGAGACTAAAACTATTTTTAGTCGCAAAAGAACTAAAATATTTGGAGGGGGACATTTCAAATTTTGGAGAGATTTATAAAATATTTTTTAGCGACTAAAAAATATTTTGGTTGCCAATAACCATATATATATATACTCTTCTTTTCCTATTTTGTTGCCCTAAATTGAATTTGTTTCTCTGAAGGAGCTGTGTCTTCCCTATCTATAGGTCATCGATCTCAATCCCTCAAGCCGCTCTGTATGTCCTTGCCACCACCGGCGTTATTTACCAACACATCTAACTGTAAGTCTTGTGGTGGTGATACCAGAGAGCAACTCATCGGTAGAGGTTGGGCTAGGGCTCCACATCGATCAAGCCGCCACCTGTTTGACTAATGTGATGGTGGGTCCACCATCATTCTATGGGAACAAGCTAACCACGCTTGATCTTCTTGGGCTGGGGATTGGAGCTGGTGGATCCTCCATTGCTAGCTTCTCGGCTTTGTTCACTTCCATTAGATGTGGGCTTGATGTTGTAGCGTGGCGGAGCTAGGAAATTAGGTTAGAGAGGACACTTATCAATTACAATTTTTTATTTAAAAAAAAAAAAAACATGATCAACATTAAGATAATAATAATTTTATAGGCTAAATTTCAGCATAAGAAATTAAAAACCATTTTTAATAGGAACAAATCAAAATTTTATAATAGTGTATAATAGCTCGGTGCGGGATGGTGATGTAAGTTTGTAATTTTAGCCTAAAAAATTATGGAACAAAATTCCTAATTTTAGAAAATAAAAACACATAATTTATAGCACAAATTATTATAAAATCTATTTAATTTTTATTTGACAGAAAATATTAACGAGATGATATTGCTTATAAATGATGTGTTTGAATGAAAATTATTGCATAGTCTTAGAGTACCATATGGCATTGCCTATGTGATGCTCAAAGCATGAGAAATCGCAAATCACACTAATTGGTTTGTCAATTACCTGAAAATAATGAGTTAATGATATTCAATCCATAAGATTTCCCACTACACTATTGGTTTATACTACTATATAAACAATACCACATAGTGCTCCCAAAGTATAAAATAACTACCTATTGTGAACAATACAATAAATCCTTAGCTAAAGAAAATAAAAAACCAAACCAACCACTTTTCTCAACCACTTTTGTGAACTAACTTTTATTTTGTTGAAAAAAGTATTCATTTGGCGACTAAATTAAAATTTGGTAGGCAAAGGTTTGGAGTTTTGCCGACTAATATTTTGTAGTTGCCAAAATAGAATTTTCTGCGACCAAAATTGAAATTTGGTCGGCAAAGGTTAAAGACTAAAAAAAAGTGGGAACATAAAAAAAACTTTTAGCGACGAAAATAATTTCGTCACAAATAATAAAACGACGCTGTTTTGAATGTAATTTAAGTAAATTGAAGGGCAATGCCGACCAAACAATTTTGTAGGGAAAAATATAAAATATATTAGAGGAGTGAATTTTTCAAACTCTTTATACAGTATATACCGCGCACCACTCCTCATACGCACCTCATCGTCGATTCTCCTGCTTGATTGTAGTCACCAAAGTCGCTCCTCCTCCATCATCGCAGTCGTCTGTGTCGCTTCTTCAACCAAGCATTAGCGGCGCTTTGAGAAGTACTTGGCCCACCATTGTTAGGTGAAAAACTTAAGTAATTCGTGATTAGATCAAGATTTAATTGTACCAATTCCTAAACGATTAAAACTAACAATCTAAATCATCTAGCACATACGAAAGTGATTTAGATTGTCGCTTCAAAAAATAATAAATTAACACAACCGATTTTTACGTGGAACAACCACAATTGGAGCACCTCCAATTGTGATTAAAAAACCAAGGGCAAAATGCCACAAATCAATCAACTATGAAAGGAAGACAGGCAAAATGCCACAAATCAATCAACTATGAAAGGAAGACAGAGTACAAACATACCAAACAAATTACCCAAACGCTGCCAATTTGTCTTCAACAATCTATATCTCTTTCACCGCAACCTTTATCTCAAAATTGATCAAATTGATGTTGAATCCACAACATCCAATCAACCACTATGCACAACATCAAACTCCTTCGAATACTCCATGCTTGAATCTCCTGATTCCACCGAAGAAGAACACTCTTGAAGTCGAATAATCAAACAACTCTTTGATGTATACTCGCCAAACCATGAGTATAATACTCAATCAAACATCAAAGAAAACTAGCAAAATAGCCCCAGAAGAAAACCCTAGAACCCTCAAAGAATATCTGGAAGCCGTAACCCTAAAAACGGACTAAAACAAATATTTATAGAAAACAAGGGCGCGATCCCCACTCGAGCGCAAGACTTGCCGTTCGAGCGGTGTCACTAAAACACGTGTGACTAGATAGGGTATCTGCTCGAGCGTTGGACCTTACGCTTGAGCATAAAATCATACCTCCCTGTAGTTTTGCAGACAAGCCAAACTTCTGAGAGTGTGTAAACTTCGCTCAAGCGCAGCTTGTCTCGCTTGAGCGGGAAGACCAAAAAACAAGGAAAAATTATAACTCAATTAAACTATGCTTGTTCGCGGAATTGGCAACAAGTAGGGACCTAACAATCTCCCCCTTTGTCAATTCCCGGACAAAACTTTTCTAACAATTTTTCCTAACAAACACACGCACTAAACACACTAACTAACACAAACAAAAGATCCGGCCTATCAAACACAAAAACTGCAAAACCACAAATGCCGATTTGATTAAGAAACACGTAGAAACATTTTGAACAATCCACTTGTGGAAATGACCAAAATACCACAAAAGCCAAAACTGTGGAACGAAATAAGATAATAAATAAAGATATGAATAATCAAAATCAAAAATCCAACTGTATACCCAAAACTATTTATTCCAATACATAGCAAACACAAGTGTCTAGTAGTTCTAAACCAAAGGAAACAACCAGAGGAATAACCAACCAATGTTTATGTGACCCCAAAAATCTCCCCCCTTCTGGCTAGGAGACAAACAGGAACAAAAAAACAAAACTGTCTAATAAACATCACAATCAAGGAGCAGTCGGTGGTGGATGAGGCTACTACAGCTGAAGTAAAGAGATAATCTAAGCAAGCTGAAGAGTAGTCTGGGTGGCTAACTGCTCAAGATGTCCAAACTGCCCATGGAAGGCATCAAGAAGAGCATCCATGTGAGCCAACTGCTGAGTCATGGACTACTCAAACCGATGAAGCTAGCCACACATGGTCCGTGGATGAACATCAGGTTCCTCTGCACCACCTGCGACGGCATCAAGCTCGGCCTCCTTTGCTAGAAGATCGTCATCACTTGTAGAAGAAAGACTCGCCCTAGATGACTCCCCCTTAACATGTGCCCAACTCTGAGAAACCATTTTCTTAGTAAAGGGTTTAATAGGGGTGGTATACTCATCTTCCTCAAAGACCGAGACCTCAAGTCTGGACAAGAGACGGTTGATCAGACAACCATAAGGCAATCCTAATTGTTATTCCCAATAACTACAATCATTTTGCGAAGGATAAGAGTGGCAATATTGATGGGCAACTGGTGATCAATGCAGTACAAGGTATAACCTTGGTCTTGGATGATTTCTGAGCTATGGGTGGTGACAATGAGATTGGCGCAAACAATAAGGTTAAGTAACCTAAACTTAGGAAGGAGCTCATTCTGCTTGATTAGAGCCCCTTGAATCCAAGTGCAGGGTGTACCACACAGTGTAGTGGCCACTCGTTCAAGTCACAATCAGGGCGAACAAAGAATGGGAACCGAGAGTGAAAAACTAGGCCAATGCCGAGGAGAGAGTGGATAAAGTCCTGGTTGACAAAAATCTCTTTAGACCTAACCCAGGTTTTGAAAGACGGTCCTATATCATCAACACCTTCGATGTTGCAATAAAATTCCCTGACCTAATCTAAGTTTTGACGCCCGAAAAAGGAAAAGACAAGATCACCCCCAACGGATCAAACACCGGACGAATGGGAATGGACTCAAAGGTGTTTGGCTACACATGACGCTCTAAGTGGATGGTGCGGGATATGTAGGCAATTCTTAGCTTTTTTCACAGAGGGGAATTGATCAGAGTTAAACTGAGGACGGGTAGCTGTGGACTTACAATGTTTAGAGGTAGACATGGTGAACCCAAAAACAAAACCAACACTAACCCGACAAACCCCCCCTCTCCCCAAAAACAGACCAACAAGAAAAAAAAAACCAATATGAAGCAAATAACGATTAGCCAAAACGCAAGTAGATAAAAGTTTAAAAGAATAATAGCAGTAATCAAAATAGGATAACGAGCCCAGAGCAAGTATTTGACAAAAATTAAAACACAAGATAACATAATTAGTAATCTAAAAGACACAATGCAAATAACCAAGGGCTGTAACCAAACCAGTAGAGCCAAACCCCTAAAACCCAAACAAAGCAGTCACCAAACTAAACTAAAAAAATACAAACGGAACAAATGCCATAGAAGCAAAAAAAAAAAAAAAAAACCAATGCAAAGACAGGAATAGACCTCCAAAGCATCCTCAAACCCACGTGGTGGAGGTGTGTGAATAAGTGAAAAAAAAAAAACTAAGACATAGCCCAGAGAACAATATGCACAACAAAACAAGAGAGAGAGAGAGAGAGAGAGAGAGAGAGAGAGAAGACCCCAAAAAAATTGGGTGAGATACTTACCAGAGGAACCGAAGGGGAAGAGGGAAGAAAAAATCACCAAACCATAGCCCAAACCAGTCGCAGATGAAACCCTAGGCGAAAGAGAGAGAGAGTCACGAAAAGGGGAAAAAAAATGAGCCTGAAAATATGGGTGGAGCAATATATACTAGGGCTTACCACTCGAGCGACAAACTCAACGCTTGAGCGGACTCACTTACACGCGTCTCATCGCTCGAGCCAAGAAAATGACAATTGAGCGTAAAAAACCTGCTCTCAGAATCTCGCGCACTCTGCAAAAAGAACTTGATGATGGAAAAAAGCGCTCAAGCGCTAAAGCGTCTGCTCGAGCAGATAATAAAAAACACAATAGGCAAAAAACACCCTTCTAAGCAGTGAAAAACCAACTCACATTGTCAAGTGGGACCTGCAATAAATAGAGAGGAGCACAATAGCAAGAATGTGACACTAAGATGAGATAATCCACAACCCATGAAGCCTGTAAACTTGCAATTTTGACAATATGAAGCATAGTATCATGAGAAAATCAGATAAATATTAATCAATGAGCATAAGCTACATGGGAATGCACAACTCAAAGACAAAATGAGAGCTCACATAAAGAATGTGTGTGTGTGCGTGTGTGTGCGTGTGTGTGCAATCCTTAAGAGGCCACAGAGCTAGAATTAATTCTCATACTGATCGGATGGCTAGATCTCTAACAAGAGAAACTAAACATCACAGAGAAAAGTCAAACCACTAGAAATCAAGAGGTATTTGTTAAGTAAAAGCGGAGGCTCCCCTTCAATCAATGAGTCTGTTTTTTTTTTTTTTTTCATTAGATTTTTGGCTTTTCTTGATTATGGGCACTCACGGGTGGCATGCACACTCAAGAGTATGGAGACCAAACCAGAGAAGCATGAAAACAATAAGGATGGCCTGGTTGGTGCCTCTAAGGCAGCCTTTTCCTAATGCCCGGACTTCAATGAACTGAGGGAGGAACCGTGAAAGTGAAAAATGATGGTAGATGGTTAAGAGACTCAACATCACCCATGACATAGGTCAATTCCTCTAAAAATGTATAAGAGGCACTGTTAAAGGTCCATAGAGAACATTGATCACTTGTGCGGAAACCCCTGCAACAGTTTATCTCAATGATGTGTATAGAATGAGATCATGAAGTCAATGAGTTTGAGCATTTAGAATGTGCTATGAACAAAGAAGAATGAAATCTTGCAAGTAGCATGAGAGGTGTTCATATGAGTCTAAATGCAGAGATAACATGAATCAATGACAATGAGATTGTAGTATCCCACACATAAAGCCAATCACCCTCACCCACTCAAGTAACAAGTCACACCCTAGTGACTGAGCACTACACCTAAGGTTTTTCTAAGGAACTCAAACCTAAGAAGATCAAGTGGTTTTGTAAAAATGTCAGCCTTTTGATGCTCAGTGGGTACATGTTCAAGAACAATAAAGCCCTCTTCCATTAACTCTCAAATGAAATGATGACGAATGTCAATATGTTTGGTGCGAGAGTGTTGGACTGGATTTTTAGAGATGTTTATGGCATTTGCATTATCACAGAAAAGAGTGAGAGTGTCCTAGTTTATACCATAATCATGAAACATTTGCTTCATCCACAACATTTGTGCATAACAACTCCCTGCAGCAATGTACTCAGCCTCAGCGATTGAAAGAGAGATGGTATTTTGCTTTTTGCTATGCTAGGCAACCAAATTATTCTCAAGGTTAAATCACCCTCCAGATGTACTCTTACGATCATTAGCACAACCTGCCTAGTCGACATCAGAAAAACCATTGATTTCGGCTATAGTGTCGGTTGAGAACCAAATCCCATACCCCAATGTCCCATTAACATATTTGATGACGCGTTTGACAGCAAGAAGATGAGACTCTTTAGGATAGGCTTGGTAACGGGCACAAACACCTACACTAAATACAATGTCGGGTCGACTGGCTGTGAGGTACAAAAGACTCCCTAACATACTCCTATAAAGGGTAGGATCAACATCAGTACCAGAGGAATCTTTGGAAAGGTGAAGACTGCTGCTCATGGGAGTACGTGCATTTTTGGCCGACTCTAGACCGAACTTTGACACAAGATTTTTAGCATACTTGGTCTGAGAGACATACATACCCGAAGGAAACTATTTAATTTGAAGACCCAAGAAGTTTTTCAAACTCATGTGTCAAGTAATCTGAGAAATATTTCACAAGATAATCAGAAGTGGATCCAAACACAATATCATCAACATAAATCTGAGCAACAAGTATGTGAGACTTAGTATGTTTCACAAATAAGGTCTTGTCTACACTACCCCTTTGAAAATCATTATCAAGAAGGACGGTAGTAAGTTTATCATACCAAGCTCGAGGGGCTTGTTTCAACCCATACAACGCCTTGTCTAACTTGTAGACATGATATGGACATTTTGGGTCATCAAACCCTTTTGGTTGCTCAACATAAGTCTCTTCTTTCAAGTACCCTGTAGACACCCCATTTTTGACCGCCCTTACGACTTAGGCACCACCGATTGCTCACCCGATGATGAATGCATACACTTGTCCACATGCTCGATGTCCTAAGCAAGAAACCTCCGTTTTGGACGTACAAACCTTGTGCCTTGTTTTGGGCCAAAACAGTAGTTTTTCAAGCCTAATCATCCAGGGACCTGCAGACCCACTAATGACTCCAGCCGCCCACTATTAGTGGCTGACCACTCCCTTTAGTGGCCTGCTGGCCACTTATACCTGCAAACCCACTTGTGACTCCAGCCGCCCACTATTGGCGGCCTGCCGGCCACTTATGTAAAATTTCAGATCTTTTTGCCAACTGTGCCAACTGTCTCCATAGGTGCATACATGATACCAGCTGTATGTATACTAATATTTCCAATAGCCAAACCAAATTTTCTATATATACTTGACCCTCTCTCATAATTTAGGGTTGAAAAAATTTTGGAACAAAAGTTTGGAAAATATTTCTCTCTCTCCACAATTCTCTCTCTCCCTTGCAAATTTTATACCCTTTGCTTAGGCACTCTAAACCAAACCTTGAGGGTTCTTTGTTGAGGTGTTTGAGCTTGTAATTTAGCTCTTGAGGGTATGGAATTGTTGGTTTGTAACTCAAAAGGGTATTCTCTTCAAGAGGTATAATTCTTAGCTTTCTTACCTAATTTATTTACTCTCTTTCCCTACTGTTTTTGGGCTGTTTTTACCCTGTTTTTATGGGCTGAAGCTTGTGGTCTCAAGCCATTAAGGGTAGAGGAGTGGACCACCCCTATTTGACCCTTGCTTCCTAGGCTTTTACCCATGTGTTTCCCACATTTTCATTATCTTTTTTTGAGCTTTTTACCATTGATTTTCAGAGGTTTTCAGAAGCTAAAAATCATGTTTTGAATTCCCAAAAATGGAGGGGGTAGCTTCCCCTCCTTATGCCTAATTACTAGCTTAATTACTCTCTTTGTTTTAGCTTCCTTTCTTAGCTGTTTTTACCTTAATTCCAGCATTGTTTTGAGCTAACTTAGGACTATTTTTATGTGTTAGTTTCATTAATGCCTTGTATTGCATGCTTGTAGTGTAATGGTCCTCATAGGCTTGGTGGTTTAGGTCTTAGCGACCAACCTATTTGAGTTGATAGCATTTACTTCTTGCTTTCCATAACTTTTGTTCACCTCTAAGCGTCTCTGTAATCTCCCTCATTTCTTGGCTTTTTCTCTTTGTTTTGAGGGTTGTTTCAAAAGAAGTGTTGTTTAAGCTTGAGGGGTGTTATTGTGCTTAATGGTTTAATCCCTTTGGGGGTTCATTACCAAGGGCATGATCTCTCTCTCTCATGCCTAAAACAACACTTGGTTTGACACTTCCCTCTTTTAGTGGACTTAAAGCTCATTTATGGACTAAAATGACTAATGGATGGAAAGGTAACTAAAAGAGGTAATCAATGGTTTAAAAAAAAATAGAACAAGACAATAAAAAGGTTTGGGTTCAATTGGATATTAATTGAACCCATTGAGTCTTGAGTCGTTTCATACTTGTTAGTGATGAAAATGGTTCAAGAATCAATGTCAACTCTTTCCCTTGATCAATCTATGATAGGGAGGAGTTTTTGAGAGTCTTTTATTGTGCATTTATAGAAATTGTATCCCTTGGTTCATAAGTCATCACGTAATGAAATTGTATCGATTAATGGCTTGTGAATCAAGCCTACCTCTCCTTTGAGCTGTTTGATGATAAGGAGAGGCAGGGTAGGCAAACATCCCCTGAGAATACTCTGTTTGTGCTCTGTTTATTGTCTGTTGCAGCAGGAGAAACCTACCATTAGCGGCCAACAGGCCACCTTTACTGGGCGGCAAGCCACTATTAGTGGTCAGCCGACCACTACTTCTGGCCTGCCAGCCACTTTTTCCAACAAGGTAGTGTGCTGTTTTCTGTGAAACAAAGCAAAAACTGACGTGAAAAAATTAGTGTAATCTCCTAACTGTGCAACAGAAGCATTCCGGTAGCGAAACGGAGAGCATTTTCGGGTGAAAACCCACATCCATGCATGAACCATCCCTCGATTCTCAGGATCCATTAAAATAATGTTGTAATAGTAGTATGTACTTAAAGGCCCTGTTTGGTAGAGCTGTGGGAAAGTGCTTATAGCTTATGCCTAAACAGCTTATAGCTTATAACTATGAACATAAGCTGATTTCTGACTTATAAATTAAGCATCTCCTGCCCCACTCAAAGAATAAGCTGATTTCTGATTTCCAAAAAGCTATACGCTATAAGCTATAAGCTAAACCAAACACATCAAAATAGCTTAAATTAAGCTGAAAGCTGAAATAAGCAGCTTTTAAGCTGCACCAAACAAGGCCAAAGTAGCAAACTTGTAACTAATTAGTTAGTTTAGTTAGAATAGCTAGTTAATCTTAATTAATTAGCTAAAGTAGTTAATTAATTTGTGGTGTTGTAATAATTAGCTAGCATAGTTAATTTATTTCATTTGGGTTGTAATAGATTAGTTAACATAGCTTAGCTAGTTCATTTATTCGGAGCCACTTGCACGGGGGTAACTTGTAATAATGTGTATGTCTTCCAACCCCACGTTTTTCTCCCTTTAATTTACTTGCTTATGATGGGTTTCTTAGAACATCATGTTTCTTTTAGCATTTCCCATGTTTGCATCCATTTGTTTTGTATGCATAAGGTTCGGCTCATCATTCACAAGCATTGTCATTTATTCCTTCGTTGAATACGTGTTTTAAAACCGCGTGCTATCAAATTGATTCAATGCCATATTAGTAGCCAAGCCTATTTAATCACATTTTGTATGTGTTGCATTAGGCATATTGGCTTTATTTCTAACCACAGTACCATTCTCATCATATTTATTTTTAAAGATCCACTTGGTACCTATCACATTCATGTCTCTAGGTCTGGGAACAAGAGTCCAAACTTTGTTACGTTCAAATTGACCTAATTCATCATGCATTGCATTAACCAAAGTATCATCTAGTAAGGCCTCTTTTACATTCTTAGGTTCAACTAACGAAACATAGCACATGTGAGTTACCTCTTCCTGAACTTGTTTTCGGGTTTTCATTAGGTTCGAAACACTACCAATTACCTGTTAAACCGGATGGTTCAGTTTTACCCTTGCTGATGGTTTTAACTCTGGACTAGTAGTGACAGAAGCATCAGAGGTGATGTCTTTTTGTGCACTTTGTGGACTTGGACTTACCATTGAAATTGGTTCTGACTCACCTTCTTGAGCTTGATTCGCTGCTACTCCTTGACTTTGTGGTTCAGTATCCAAGATTAGAGACTCACCATTTTCTTCCTCGTGTATCGCTGGAGTAGGAGAACTTATGTCATCTATAACCACATTGATTGATTCCATTACAGATAAAGTACGCAAGTTATAGACATGAAAAGCTCTACTAGTGGTTGAATACCCTAGAAAAATACCTTCATCACTTCGGGAGTCAAATTTCCCCAAGGGCTCTCTATCTTTGAAAATGTGACATTTACTCCCAAAAGTTTTGAAGTATTTTACATTAGGTTTCAAACCTTTCCACAATTCATATGGAGTTTGTAAAGTGTCGGGCCTTAAATACACACGATTCACCACATAAACAGCGGTATTTAAGGTTTCAGCCCAAAACTTTAGAGAAACTTTCTTGCTAAGGAGCATGACCCTAGCCATCTCTTGAACAACCTTGTTTTTCCTCTCAACAACTCCATTTTGCTATGGAGTAATAGGTGCAGAAAACTCATGCTTAATACCATGCATATCACAGAAATCTGAAAACAAACTATTTTCAAACTTACGACCATGATCAGTTCGGATTCTTATGATACGCCCAATAGAGACACCGTGTTCATTTTGGATTTTAAGGACTACAGCCTGGAAAGCATCAAACGTATCAAATTTTTCTCTTAAAAAATTAACCTGTGAAATACGAGTGTAATCGTCCACAGTTAAAAAAATATATCTTTGACCTCCAATGCTTTCAGTGCGAGTGGGTCCCATAAGATTCATATGAACCAGTTCAAGAGGACGTTTCGTTGTGAAGTTGTTCACCTTTTTATGAGGAGCACGAGTTTGCTTCCCAAGCTGACAAGGTCCACACACATGGTTCACATTCTTACCCATTTTGGGTACTCCTCTCACAAGTTCTTTGTTGGCTATCTTGGTTAGGTCCTTGAAATTCATGTGACCTAATCTTTGATGCCACAAGTCAAGATTACTTATGACAGCTGAGTGACAAGTAAGATCATTAGTGGTAACAATCCCATAGCAATTATCAGATGTGCGAACCCCATGCATAACAGTATTTCCCTTCTTATCCAAAATTTCACATTTATTTTTTGAAAATAATACTTCATGATGGGAATCATACATTTGACTAATGCTCAAAAGATTTTCTTTAAGGCCATCAACAAAAAGGGCATTTTCGAGCTTAGGAAGACCAGCCACACTTATAGAGCCCTTACCAATGACTCTAGAAGTGCCACCATCTCCAAAGGTAACAATTCCTCCTTCACATTTTTCAAGAGATGTGAAGTAGGATTTGTCACCAGACATGTGTCGAGAGCACCCACTATCAAGATACCAAGTGTGTGAGTCACGTGCTTTCAGCGCAGTATGAACAACAAAACAAATTAAGTCACTCTTTCTCACCCATATCTTTTTGGTCTTACTAGAAGTAGGACTGACAGTCTTAGTAAAAGTCTTAGCGTTGTGAACACCTTCAATCTTGGTGTTCCGCCTAGATATGTAAGGTTGTCTCCTAACCCAAAAAGTATTAGAATTTCTACCCTTTTGAGACACCTTACCAAATAACTCAAAACAATAAGGACCAATGTGGCCATACCTACCACAATGATGACAAACAAAAACAGGTTTTACCTCTCTTTTGTTGATCTTACCCCCGTTAGGTTGATGAGGAGATGGGTCACCTTGTTGCACCTTCAACTTTCCCTTTGTTTGAGTCTTGATGCTATGTGATGTGGAGGCCTGTCCCTTTTGAACTGTTGTATTACCATAGCCTAGCCCACTTTTGTCACAACTCATCTATTGAGACCCGAGGATGTCTTCTAGTGTCTTTGACCCTTTGTTCCACATATCAATCGTGGCTCTAGCATCTTGGAGTTCTTCCTCTTTCTTACCAACCATCTCTTCCAATGCAGCTTATGACATCTCAAGAATTTCAATTTTCTCTTCATATGTGGCATATATTTTCAAAAGTTCATTCCTTTTAGTCTCATAAGATAGAAGTTTTCCACATACATCTTGCCTGTCATTGGAGATCTTGATGACATCTTGCTTTGCTATTGCAATCTTTCCCTTTAGCTTGACATTCTCATTTTCACATGCTTTAAGCTTGAAAGTCAATTTGTCATTGATCTTGGACAAGTTCAAATATTCATTGTAAAGCTTTTCATAAACTTGTTGTAGATCATCACCATCGATCTCATCATTGTCTTCCGAGGTTTCATCATCTTCATCTTCTTTTTGCTTCTCTTTTTTTGTGACCTCATCTAGTCGAGCAACCAAGGCATGAAAGTTGGTGGATGGTGGTGATGATGACTCTCCTCTTTCATGGAATTGACTCAGAATGTCTCATGCATCTTTGGCCTTTGTGCAGTGAGCAATCTGTTGTTATTCTTCTTCAAAAATTGCTTCACGGATGGCAGTCAGAATTCTTTGATTGATTGGATTGTCAGCACTTTCAACATCCTCTTCAATGGCTTGCCAACCTTCAGGGTCATGAGCTCTAAGAAACATCCTTATTCGGATCTTCCAAAATAAGTAGTTACTCCCATCAAAGGTAGGAGCACGGTGCAGATTCTGACCACGAGCAAACTCAACTGGCTTTGGAGGAGGTTGAGTAACGGTAGACCAGAATGCCATGTAGGTTCTATCTCTGTCTTCACCAGATTCAATTTCTTCGGGTTCTTGCTCTGTTTATCATCCCAAGTCACTGTACAGACTTTCTTCCAGTTCTTTTCGATGGACAATCAAGAGCAATATGACCAAACCCTTGACATTCATAACACTTGACACCTTGCCCCTTCATAGTCTTCTTTTCAGTTTTTGTGACAACTTTTGGTGGAAAAGTTTTGGGTTTTTCATTACCCTTATCTTTTGAACTAGAGTCCTTGAAATTAGGCTTCTTTTTCTTTAAATTTTTTTTGAACTGTTTGGTAAATATAGCCATCATTTCGGACTCTAGATCAAACTCAATCTCAGGGGTCTTAGCACTCTCATGAGCACTAGTAAAAGCCACACTATCTTTTTGTTTTTTCTTAGAAATCGGGTGGGCTTCATAAATCTGCAAGTTTCCAACCAACTGATCAAGCTTGAGGGTATCAACATCCTAAGCCTCTCGCATAAAAAGAGTTTCAAAAGAGGAGGTGAGACATTGAAGTTTTGACCTTTTAACAGAAGTAGTACCCTCGTGAATGGTTTCAAGAGTGTCCCAAGCCTCTTTTGCTATCTCACACGTGCAAATACAACAAAACTCTTCAGGTGTGACGAAACAAAAGAGGGAATTGAGAGCCTTACTGTTCCAACTCAAGTTTTGATAGTCGAATGCGTCCCATTTATCAAGAGGTTTGGCGATATCAACACCATCAATGGTGACAACAGGTTCACTCCACCCATAGATCACACAAGGCCAAACTTTCTCATCGATAGATTTTAAAAACGCTCTCATACGAGCTTTCCAATAAGAATAGTTTGTACAATCAAGTAACGGAGGTCTATGGGTCGAGTTACCTTTGTGAATTGAATCGATATCACTAATCACACAAAATCACACTCTAATAGTTTTGATAAAAACAAAGAGTGACCCGCTCTGATACCAATTGAAAAACCTAAGTGATTCATGATTAGATCAAGATTTAATTGTACCAATTTCCAAACGATTAAAACTAACAATCTAAATCATCTAGCACATACGAAAGTGATTTAGATTGTCGCTTCAAAAAATAATAAATCGACACTAACGATTTTTATGTAGAAAAATCACAATTGGAGCACCTCCAATTGTGATTAAAAAACAACAGGCAAAACACTACAAATCAATTCACTATGAAAGGAAGACAGAGTACAAATATACCAAACAAATTACCCAAACGCTATCAATTTTTCTTCAACAATCTGTATCTTTTTCACCATAATCTTCGTCTCGGAATTGATCAGATTAATGTTGAATCCACAATATCCATTGTCAAATCAACGACTGTGCACAGCATCAAACTCCTTTGAATACTCCACGCTTGAATCTCCGGATTCCACTGAAGAAGAACACTCTTGAAGTCGAATAATCAAACAACTCTTTGATGTATACTCGTCAAACCATGAGGATAATACTTAATCAAACATCAAAGAAAACTAGCAAAATAGCCCCAGAAAAAAACCCTAGAACCCTCAAAGAATATCTGAAAGTCGTAACCCTAAAAACAGACTGAAACACATATTTCTAGAAAACAGGGACGCAATCCCCGCTCGAGCGCTGGACTTGTCGGTTGAGCTGTGTCACTAAAACGCGTGTGACTAGACAGGGTATCCGCTCAAGTATTGGACCTTACGCTCAAGTGCAAAATCACACCTCCCAGTAGTTTTGCAGACAAGCCAAACTTCTAAGAGTGTACAAACTCCGCTCGAGTGCAGCTTGTCCTGTTCGAGCGGGAAGACCAAAAAACAAGGAAAAATTACAACTTAATTAAACTAAGCTTGTTCACGAAATTAGTAACAAGTAGGGACCTAACATTAGGTATGTATTTTATTTCTCTCTCTCTCTCTCTCTCTCTCTCTCTCTCTCTCTCTTTCTTAATTTTTGTATTTGTGTTCCATTAATTCTCTTACTCACATGGTTGCTCTCTCTTTTCGCACCTAACAGCACCACCATCACCATTTTTCTGCTACTACCAGTTCGCCTATCTTCAAACAACCCCGAGATCAGGTATGGGTCCTCTCTCTCTCTCTCTCTCTCTCTCTCTCTCTCTCTCTCTCTCTCTCTCGCTCAATTTCTTTATTATCCTTTGTTTTCCCTAATTTTGAAAACCAATTTTTTTTTTCCCCTAATTTTCAAAACCCTAATGATTAAATGTTTGAATGAATGGCGTCAAATCATACTCTCCAGACAATGAACAAAAATGAAAACTGATATATATATATTGTTGTTTGTTTTGGTTGGATATTTATACTACATGCAAGTATATCGGATTTGCTTTATATAATTTGGTTATTAGTTAGGAATTTTGTGTATCACTGTTTGTATGATCTGGGTTATCCTTGGATAGCATGATCAATAATTTTAATCTCATCGATTGCCTTTTATGTACATATATATATATATAGGTTTGATCTTGTTCTCTATGAGAAGGACTCTTTTTCTTCTTTTCTTTTTTTTTTTCTTTTTTTTTTTCCTTTTTGTTTTTGTTTTTTCTCCTCCCAAAAGGCATATTCTTCGGGGTTTTGTAATACTTAATCTTTTAATGTTGCTTATTAACTGAACGAATGTGACTAGAGAGTTGTCACAGCTTGTGACTGCTTATTTTTGTTTGTAGATCCCACATATATATCCCACAAAACTCTATCATACCAGTTTGACACACACGAATACAGCTCAAGTTGTCTATTGTCAATTGTCTAATTTTTTAGTTTTCAACTGTCTATTGTCTGTTTCTCTAATTATTTATTTATTTATTTTTGAGGAAATTGAGGAGCAACAGCAAAAAATGGAACTTGAAAATAATAATAATAAACAAAGTTGTGCTAAGTTGAGTTGAGTTGAGTTAGAGGTCTTTATTTTCCCTGCTTCAACCAAAAGAATTTATTTTCGTTGAACTTTGCAATGATTTCGATTGTTTGGTTTGTTTTTGTGAAGTTTATGTATCTTTGTAAGCTTCTAGTTTATTGCATAATTTAGGTTGAGTAAGTTTTTTTATTATGTATATGTTTTCACCAAGTGAATTTTGAGCATATCTGATAAGGGTAGTATGTTTATATAGTGGATTTGTTTGGTAATTTCATTCAGACCTACTTCTTTAGGGATCCGATTGGTTATACACTATCGAGGCGTGGATAATTATTATTTATTGGCTATGAATCGGATGACTTGTGAGTTAGGATGATGGTTACCTTGAAAAGGCATTTCATGTGTGGTGGCAATTTACCTAAGAGTGTCTAATGGTTCAATTATAAATTTCTTGGACATGTGGCGTAATTGGCCAATCCCTAACAAAAGACTAAGATTTTAGATGTGTCGTTGCCTTTTAAATGTAGAAAAATTGTAAGTGGTCTGCATTCCTACCCCTTTTCCCAAATTTTCAATTGTTTTTATATTTCTCTTAGCCTTTGGCCATTTCTTCCAGAAATCTCAAACTTCCATATGCTTATTAGTTTTATTGCATATTCAAATGTGTTTAAATATATGATAACCATGGATCTGAAATACATAATGCATCATGCTTCTATAGTTCATTGTCTTTCATGACTTTTGGGAGGGACTAGAAGCAGCATTCTCTGTTTTTTTATATTTTGGAGTTCACCTTTATTTGCTGCAATGTTTTGGTTTGAGAATAAGCTATTTTAGTGATTTTTTGACCTTTAAGCTACAATATAAGACAAGGTAAACTAGTATGTTTAGGATATTTTTTGGCTTTTTAAGGGGGAAAAAAACGTGCAAAAAGTGAAGAAAAAAGAGAATCTTTTGACTTTTTTGTATAGCTCTTTAACTTTTTGGCCTTTTAGTGACTTATTGTCTTTTTAGCTATTTCATTAACTTCCCAAACTTGCCATGTTAGGTTGACTTGACACTGCAATATTACATATTCTTTTTTATTATTATTAGTTAGCATTCTATATTTCATTTTAATGTAGTTATTCTCAATCTTTAGTTAGTTATCTTTTGCTATGTTTGGATGCAACATTTCACAAAGAGAAAGAAAAAGAAAGGGAAATGAGAATACTTGTGTGAAGTATTTTTCTATAGGTAATCACATAAAAATTGAAATTTTGCGAAAATACTATTTCCTTCTTATTTTCATCTCAACAAAACAAAACCAAGAAATTTGGATATTTCATTTCATTTCTCTTTTATTTCTTTCATCTTCACTTTCACTTTGCTTTTCTTTTTACTTAACAAATCCAAGCTTCTAAACATATGCACAACAACTTCTATGCTACCGAGTCCCAGGCATTTCGCAAAAAATAAATTAAAATTGCTCTAAATACCAAACTTGTAGGTTATTACCTGAATGGGACTGAATAGGTGTACTTGTTGTAGTCCATCATTGATTTTTTAAATATGTGACATTGATATTTAAGGATGAGCTCTATTATGGTGCAGCCAGTTGATCTATTTTTTGTCTTAATATGGAGATATTCCAGAATATTGTCTTGTGTCAATGCGTAAACTATTTAATAGCATAAGTCCTCATCTTGTCATTCTGGGTCTAATGCGGCATCACAAGCACGTGAGGAGCACTTGAAAAGGCTTACATCCGAGTTGGAGATACTGCGTCCAGAGCAGCAGAGTGACCGTGAGGAGCAGCAAAAAAAGGAAGAGGAGTAACAAATAAAAGAGACAGAGAATGCAAGACAATGTCAAGAGATACAGAGGCAGATATTTGGACTTCAGAGCATGTTGGCGCAAGTTTTTGGAAAAGCTCAATCCACCAAAGTCCCCACCATAGCTACTCATTGTAATGGGTAAGTGTGTTAAACCAAATTGCATTATATTTATGTTCAAAGTAATGGCAAATAAACGTGTTATGAGAATATTAGAGAACAAATTGTGAGGCAAAACCCACAAAACAGCCCATTCGGGGGCAAAAATTGGAAACAACACCAAAACAGCCCCGATATCAAAATGGTCACCTCGGCCTACATTAAAAAAATGTGTGAGAGGAAGCGACACATCGATCGGACACAATGTTAAAGAGTTAGACAAAAAAAAATGTGAGGAAAAAGGCAAAAACGGGCCATTTTGGGGCAACATAAACAAAAAAAAAAAATAACCCCAAATATCTCGGAGCTCATCACGGTCACCTCCGACTAGATTAAAAAAACTTGTAAGAGCAAGTGATGTGTCGATAGGACACACGGTTAGAAATGTAGACCAAAAAATGAGATAAAAAATGCAAAAACGGGCCATTTGGGGGCAACATAAAAAAAAAACCCCAAACAACCTAGAGATCATCACGGTCACCTCCACCTAGATTAAAGAAACTTGTGAGAGCAAGCGGTGTGTCAATAGGACACACGGTTAGAAATGTAGACCAAAAAATGTGATAAAAAAGGCAAAAATGGGCCATTTGGGAGGGCAACATAAACAACAAAACCCCCCAAAGATCTCGAAGATCATCACAGTCACCTCCGACTAGATTAAAGAAACTTGTGAGAGGAAGCGATGTGTCGATAGGACGTACGGTTAGAAATGTAGACCAAAAAATGTGATTAAAAAAGGCAAAAATGGGCTGTCTGTTTGGGGACAACAATTCAAAACAGCCTCAAAACATCTCCCATATTAGAACGGTCACCTTGGCCTAGATTAAACAAACTTGTGCGAGCAAGCGGCGCGTCGATAGGACGCACGGTTGGATATTTAGACCAAAAAATATGATAAAAAAATGCAAGAACAGGCTGTTTGGGTGCAATGCCACCCCTACAGGGAACCAAAGCAACTAGACCAATTGTATTCAATGGATATACTCAAATGGTATATCTTCAAGGATTTGAATAAAAATCTTAAAAGCTATCTGAAGTATATGTGAATCTAGATGTTTAGTTTGCTATTATGTGAAACCTTGAGACCTGTTAATACTCTACATTTTTCTTGTAGTTGTTCTATTAACCCTTTTTACTAGGTTTATTTATTTATTTATTTAATTTTTTATAAAAATTCACTTGTGAGAATTTGTTCCTTAACCTTAGTAGTATTAGTGTTTCTTGTTTGCTGCTGGAAGATTTCACTTGTTTAGAGTTATTTTTTAATCTTGCACTTACAATCCTTTCTTTTATTATTATTATTATTAATGGAAAAAATTTATTCATGATTTTTTATGCTTCTCAAACAATTTGGATTGGTTAGCAAGCGCTGGTTTAACCTTCTATTGTAGACAAGTCTAGATTTTGAAGCTATCATTTTTGCAAAATAGTTAGGCACTCCTGGCAGTTTGTTGTTTTTTTGAATGAATCTCTAATTGGTTTGCTAATTTATTTTGAATAGTTTGGGCATACATCTACTTTTTCCTTTGTGGTGGGTTTAATGTGATGTAAGATCTGTTATATATTTTTTCAAAGTGATTCTGAGAACTAGATCGATTTTTAGTTAGTAGACAGGTTTAATGTGGTCGATGGTTGGCTTTGACATGTTGTCCATTGGTGATAAAACCCCAGTGTCCATTGATGATTACCAGCTTTGGTAAGGCTCTCAACAACCATAACCAATCACTATATATATGGAAATCTCTCTGTAAAAGGTCCGAACCAATGTGTTGTGAGCACACTACATTCTACTAGGGTTTTACACTTGGCATTGTGAGAGCGGTGATAGCATGTAACATGTTATGATTGGAAAGATCGAAATGGTTAATGCTAGATTGGATTGGATAGAGAACCAAAACCAGATTGTAATTGAGATGAGAAGAGTCTAGAGTCCTAGCTTATCATTTAACCTGATGTTTAGTCAGATTCTTACTTATCTGGTCTTGAAGAGCTAGGAAGAATATCCATGATTGAAGAAGAAAGGTCAGTGTTCCTTCCACAACCAGCTGCATAAAGTTCATTTCTATGAAGACATAAGTTCTGCTTTTGACAACAATATCCAATTGTCTAATGGTTCCTATTTTTGTAGTGTCCAATTAATATGTGTTAAGAAGAAATATTTAAATTTCAATCTCATCGATATTATGCTCATTTATTTTAGTATAATCTACCAAATGAAATGGCACAACAAAAATTGGTGACTACCAAGAATTTTGGATGTAGAAGTAAATCACTCAACTCAGCCATGAATAGTACTTCAATTGTTTGTTTGTCTTAATTTGAAAGTAATGATTCTAACTTAAAAGAATTAATCTAGGGATCCAAATTAATCCACCTAGAAAATTATGGGTGAGTGATTGTATGGTGAAGATTAATTTGTTTAATGTCGAGTTCATGTGCAAAATAAATCTGAAATATAAGATAAAGATTCTGAATAATTTTTGAAATGATAAGGGTGGGTTTGTAATATTACTGAACTTAAAATTGTTTATTTGTCTTGCTTACAACATGGACATGGATAAGTAAAAGTTAGTAATGGGTTGTGAGCACACTACATATTAAAGGATAAGTTTTATTATATGCCCTCTTTTAGTTTCTATGTTTGCCTTTTTTAGCAGACCATTTTCTTTAACTATCAAGTTTAAAGCAGTCTCAAAATAGGCCACATATCATATATTTAAAAAAATGATAAAAGTGTCCAAAAAGGCAACAACGGGCTATTTGGGGACAGCAATTGAAAATAGCCTCGAATCAGCCCCCATATGATAACGGTCACCTCCACCTAGATTAAACAAACTTGTGCGAGCAAACGGCGCGTCGATAGGACACATGGTTGGATATTTAGACCAAAAAATATGATAAAAAAAGAAAAAAAAAAGGGCATTTGGGGGGCAAAAATTGGAAAAAGGACTCGAAACAACCCTGAGAATATAACGGTGACCTTGGCGTAGATTAAAGAAACTTGTGAGAGCAAGCAGCGCTTCGATAGGATGCACGGTTAGATATTTAGACAAACAAATGTGATGAAAAAGGCGAAAACAAGCTATTTGGGGGCAACAATTGGAAACAGCCTCAAAACAGCCCCGATATCATAACGGTCACCTCGGCCTAGATTAAACAAACTTGTGTTAGCAACTAGCGCGTTGATAGGACGCATGGTTAGATATATAGACCAAAAAATGTGATAAAGAAAGCAAAAAAGGGCCGTTTGGGGGCAATAATTGGAAACAACCCCCATATCATAACGGTCACCTCGGCCTAGATTAAGCAAACTTGTGAAAGCAAGCGGCGCGTTGATGGGATGCCCGGTTACAAAAAGCCCAACCAAAAAATGTTATAATCCCAACCTCGTATCTTCTACTCCCCTCTCACACTTACCCTCCTCCAAGTAAAAGTTCAACCAAAGCATTTTGAATTCAGAATTAGAAAGACAATTTTAACTTTTTCCATTGTTGAATCACAGGTTAGTATTGGCAAATTGTGGAACAATAGTTAGAATTGATATATACATATGAATGCTATTGTTTTATTTACAAAATGGTATTGATAGTCATTTAATTTGTTCATGTTTCCTTTACTTTCCATGTACATTTTTCATTTTTTGTCCAATTTTACAATAAAGTGATATGTAAATATTTTCATAAAAAAATTACCTAACATTATTTCTCATTTTCTTTGGTACAAATGGATGATCTCGTGCACAAAGCTAAATTGCACAGGACTATAAGCATTTTTGGAAGGATTATATATTTTTTGGATAGATGTGTATGGAAAAGATTTGGGTAGACTAATAGTTATATATTTGGATGGATGTGTATGAAAAATATTTGGATAAACTACAAGTACTTGTTATGTTTCAAATTGTTATGCTAGATGTATGTGACTTGGATGATTATAGATTACAAGTGGATTTTTAATAGGAGGAATATGTAGTTTGAAATTACTTGTGGATGAAAACTTATAATAGTTGTTGACTTTCATTAAACAGGTTCAAGATTGAATGATTTATGTATTTTTTCGAATGTTCATCATTCAGCTGATTTGAATGATGCTTGCAAATTACATATTATATTGAATGGATTGGATGAATTATCATGAATTACAGGTTTATTTTGTTGGATGTTGGTGACCAAATTTTGATTTTGTTTTTCTTGTTTTGGCGAGCAATTAATTAGTTGGGAAAGATAAGTAATACTTTTGCCGACTAAATAAGGTAGGCGAGAGGATACATTTGGCGATTAAATACTTAGCTGTTAAAATCATTAATTTTGGCAACCAAAGGATTTCATCGCTAATAGGTCAATTGCTGACTAAAGTTTTAGCTACACAAACATTCTTTTTCGCAACTAACATGTTTGGTCATGAAATGTGACAATTGCCGACCAAACTATTTGGTCGTGGAATGTGCCATTTGCTGACCAAACTTTTTGGTCGTTGAATGTGCGAATTGCCGACCAAACTTTTTGGTCATTGAATGTGACAATTGGCGACTAATATGTTTGGTCGTGGAATGTAATAGTTCGCAACTAACATGTTTGGTCTGGAAAATATGACATTTTGCGACTAAAGTGTTTTAGCTGCTGAATGGATTCGTCGCAGTAATTATGTATTTAGCAACCAAAAATTTAGTTGGCAAATAGAACTTTTTCCCAACTAAAAAACTTTTTAGTTGCTAATTACTTTTCGCGACCCTAAATTGGCAACCAAAGCAGTGACCAAAAAAACTAGTCGCGAATAACTTTTGCCGACTAAATTTTTAGTCAGTAAACGTGCGAATTCCTATAGTGATACCTCTATCCTTGTAGAATAGTTCCTTGAAAAGTTGTCATCTTTTACTTTGGTTTTTGTGTCTTTCATTTCTAGTATTGGTTGTATTTTGTTGTATTCACTTGAGGACAAGTCTTTTCTGACGCAGCAGAATACACAGGGACTAGATATCGTTCTAGTAGACAAAAGGGGGCTCTCGAATCCACGAGAAAAATAGAACCTTGAATCCACAAGGAAAATAAATTATTGATTGAATGAATAAAAGTTGTATAAAAGTTATCTTTGCCATGAGGCTTACATAGCTATTTATAATAAATTAAACCTAATATTTGTAGGAAAAGTAATTCTAAAATAAACTAGAAAACTTAAATCAACACAAATTAGAAAACCTAAGAGAATAGAAAACTAGAATTCTAAACTATTTAAAATCCTAGTCAAAATCTAATTCCAAAATAATAAAATTAAGAAACCTAATAATTCTAAATTATTTATACTAAATTACAAGAATCCTAATAAAATAATTTATCAAAAATATTAAAACAAAAAAAACAAAAAGTCTTAAAATCTTGTCCTACATCAGTCTCCTCTTCTTTGAAAGAACTCGCCCTCGAGTTCATATTAGAGATCTGCCATCTTCCATGCCAAATAAACAGATATTTTGAATACTTCAGTTGTTTGTTCCTCTTCCAAACATTATATGCAAACTTCAACTGGTTGACAAGATCAATTAGACAAGTATTGAAAATCAATTTAAATTGCTCTACACCAAGAAAATCAACCACTTTGTATAGAACTTGCATGCTCTCTTGATGTTGCACCATCTCAGATTCAATTGATCCTTCAATTATCAACCTTGGAATATCAAGTGTAGTATCAACCAATTTTTTTGTTCCATGCAGCGGTTGTATTATCTCTTCTTCTATTTTCTCTTTGTTACTGGGCTCAATCAGATCTTCTTCTTCCTCAATATTTTTATGATTTGTTTGTAAAACTTTCTCCCCAATATTCAAATTACCATGTGTTGACGCATTATCAATACTCGAACAAAACTTTGTATCGTCTTCATTAGTTTTACAAACAATCTCATCACAAATAATATTTGGATGCGAATTCTTTTCTTTCGCAACTATAATTTCATTGCAAATTTTTACCAACTCCATGGAAGTATCTTGATTTGTATATGACAATATATCTTCATGATCATGAAAGTAAAATTTTGATGCTAAAAACTTTTTCATTGTTAACCATGAATGAATTTTGTCTTTACCTTTGCAAACTCGATAATCTTGTAATCCATTCCACCACTTCAATGTAATTTTATCAAGTTTGTAGGATGCAAATATAACCTTCTTTTCATGAGGAATCTTCATAAATTCAAAGAAATTTTCAAGATCAAGTAACCAATCAAGAAAATCTTCTTTTTGAAACTTACTTGAACCATTAAAATATGAAATTTTTGCAAAATAGCATAAGCTAACAGGTTGGCCTCGGGTGAATCCTTCGGCGCAATTGCTGTCAACTATTGGTTGCCTCTAGTTGACGATTAGTCCCAAATCGGCAAGTAGATTACAAATCTCATTGCGAAGTTCGTGCACCTCTAGCCAATGTTCCTCAATCGCATCCCATATGGCTTCCACCCTACGATCAACGTCAATAGGGATTGTGTGTTCTCCATTGTCTTGTGTCATCAAGCTAGGCGAATCCATGCTCTAATACCACTTGATGCAGCGGAGTACACGGGGACTAGATATCGTTCTAATAGACGAAATGGGGCTCTCGAATCCACGAGAAAAATAGAACCTTGAATCCACAAGGAAAATAAATTATTGATTGAATGAATAAAAGTTGTATAAAAGTTATCTTTGCTATGAGACTTACATAACTATTTATAATAAACTAAACTTAATATTTGTAGGAAAAATAATTCTAAAATAAACTAGAAAACTTAAATCAACACAAATTAAAAAACCTAAAAGAATAGGAAACTAGAATTCTAAACTATTTAAAATCCTAGTCAAAATCTAATTCCAAAATAATAAAATTAAGAAACCTAATAATTCTAAATTATTTATACTAAATTACAAGAATCCTAATAAAATAATTTATCAAAAATATTAAAACAAAAAATACATAACGTCTTAAAATCTTATCCTACATCATTTTCTTAAGAGGGGATATGATGTAATGTCATGTGCATAGCATGTGTTAGATAGTGTATCATATAAATAGAGGAGTACCACATCACTTGTAACTGACTTGGATATATTGAATTTGAATTGAATTAAGAATCTCTCTCTATCTGATATCTCTCTCTAAGTTCTTCTCTCTCTAGCTCTTGATTGACCCATCACTAAGGATGGTGACTAGATGGGGGAAAATCATCCATGCCAGCCCAATGATTCATGCATGTTTCCACAACCTTCCCATTCATTTGGAAACATTGTTTATTTAATGTCCACTTCCCATACTTTGAATGAGATGAGATCAAACCATAGAGTTGTCATCATCAATTGGTCAGTCACTACAAAAATTTCAAAAAGAAGTTACATATTCATAAAAAAATATTAAAAAATAAATAAATAGTAAATAATTGATGGTATCTCATATTCTTAAAAAAAATGATATCCTTAAAAATCAATTAAGTTTAGCATCTAGATTTGTGCTTCTAGATCTTCTTCCACTATCTCTTCTTATGAGAAAGAAAAATTAAATTAAATTTATCGTGTGACATCAGAAAAAATGAGAGAATGGAAAGAAAGGATTAGGTATCTATAGGCCAATTGACCCATTCTGAGTAATGGTCCTCTGACCATGCACTGAAATTTGCTTGAGCTAAGAAGAAGAAGAAAACAAAAAAAAAAGGGGGAGAGAGAGAATGAGAAAGTTCATGTATGTACCCTGAAAAGTTCAATCTTTTGTTTCACATGATCTGTATTTACATTGGAGTAGTTGTCACAGGCCACAGTTTTGTGCCACTTGTTTCTTTGGGAAACTGGTCAACATCCTCATGAAAATAGAGCAAGCACACTGCTTACTAAATACATCAAAAATTCATTGACTCATTGGTATTTTTTAAAACCATGTGCTATCTACCTTTTGAATTGATTTATTTTCCAATTTTCAATTTTATGCACAAAAAAAAAAAAAACAAAACAAAACAAAAATTAAATTAATTTTTCCACAGTTACACAATCTTCTCTACCTCTTTAGTACCCAAATTCCTTTTGCTTCTGTGGCAAAAGTAACTACAAAACTAACAGTAAATTTTGTTGACCACTACAAATGTGTTTATAGTACATTATGAACAAGACAATTAATACTTTGGAATATATAGGCTATGTTTGGGATGTTGGTTTCAGGCTATTTTAATCACAAAAAAATAAAATAAGCTAAAAAATTAATAAAACAAAATGCCACATCAAAACCATATTCATTTTATATTTTCTCTCACAAAGTCAAAAAATCAAAAAGTTCATCCTAAACAAGACTTTTTAGCCCTAAGCTAAAATAACCAAAAAGTCAAAAAGTCAACTCACATCTCAAATGAAAGCATAATTGTTTTATGGGGGTACTTACCAATTAGTTTTATTAACTAGACTTATTTACCTACAGGTCCTAACTAATAAATTTAACACTATAAAAATAAGAGAGCGATAAATTTATCACTAAAAATTTATTCATAAAAACGAAGAGACTGATAAATTTATCACTATAAATTTATTCATAAAAATAAAAGACTGATAAATTTATCTTTATCACTTAATAAATTTATCAATAGGACTTAATGGGTAATAAGTCTCCAAAGTAGGACCTATTGGGTAATAAGTCTCCAAAGTAGGACCTATTGGGTAATAAGTCTCCAAAGTAGGGCCTATTGGTAGTTTACCCTTATTTTTATTAGGAGATTAGGTCGGAATAGATCGCAGCATGAGCCTAGACATACAAGTCCCCTACCAGTAAAGTTGGCCGTGGGCTCAATTAAGATTAATATTGATTCTAGGTTTTGACTCTTATTTGGATCCACCCATATATGCACACATAATAATGCTACAATAATTATATTTATATACGATAAAGTATGAGTTTGGTTAACGAGTGTCTTAAGAGTACTGTTTAAGAATATTTATTGATTATACGTTACATGTTACACACATTTCCATATATTATGTACAAGTATATGAAGCTTCTTATTAAATGTTCTAAGAGCACTTATTAACAAAACTCATAAAATATTTATTATGTCATGTATCACTATTGTATTAATTTAAAAAGTTCCATAATTAATGTATGTTACTTATGCAATAGTGACACATGAAATAATAAATAATTTACGGTACATAAATATAATTATTGTTGCATTATTGCCAGATATAATGCATGGTACATATGGTGCCCTGTTAAACTTGTGTTATTGAGAAAAAGCAAGAGGGATAAAGTAAAGAAAACAAATAAGAGAGAGAGAGAGAGAGAGAGAGAGAGAGAGAGAGAGAGAATACAAAATCTTTCATCTTTGGGAAACAAAACAATGAAAGCAAAAAATACCACCTTTTTTTTTTTCATATCGTTTTATTTTTGTACAAAGACATTTAAAAAATTACAAAATAACTTTTTGGTCCTTTATAAAAAATGGGTTGTTTTAAAAAAAAAAAATTTCTTCCTAAAAACAATTTTAGGCAAACAATTTGCCAAATCAATTTATCGTATTTTTTTTGAAAATGGAACACAATTAAATAGGCCTAACACAAAACTTCCAGTTGATTTTGGTGTCAACCACAAGCAGTAGCAAAGCCAGAAATTCAACTTAGAGGGGCACACATTAATTAAAACATTGAATCGGCCCCCCCCACCCCCCCAAAAAAAAAAATCCCCATTGACAAGTAACAACGGAATATTATTAAACTTATATATTCTTTTTATTTTTTTTGTCAATTGGTGAAATATAATATTATAATTATTATGAAATTTATATTAACGTGACTTATATATCCACAATCAACAACCAAATTGTATTAATTCAACAATAAGGAATCTAATCCTACCAACTCAAAAAAGAGCCTTGCAATGGGAAGAAACAACCAACTAAACAAACCCTATAATACTGAACAAATAATCAATTAATTCAATTTTATCTTGACCTGTCAATTAAGAGCATATAGTAATAACCAAAAGAATAGAATAGAGTAGTTTTAAAATTTTAAAAAAATAAGGAATTTCACATGATTTAAGAAGGGTCACTAATACAATTTTTATAAAGAATAAATAATGCATAATCTTTATATATTGAGTTAATATTATAAATATCAAAAGTTTAGAAAGGACACATGCCCCTTTGTCCTAAGGTAGCTTCGTCCACCGCAAGTGTGTTTATGGTACATTATGATCAAGCTAAATTGGAATCTAATCCCAATCACGAGTGAATTTTTTGTTTGTTTGCCTGTTTGTTTTTTACTTCACAAAACATCATTATCTCAGTTGTAATAGAAAAGTAGTCAGGACTAGAACTGAAAACTAAAGCTTAGACGTACAAGGCCCCTGTCACTATAGTTATTCAGCCATGGGCTCAATCAAGACTAAGATCTGCTTTTACGTTTTGACTCTTATTTTGACAATGAACAAGCTCAATACTTGTTGTCAGGGATGGATTAAGGATTATGATTATAGGGATTCAAAGTATATGTAACTTCTAACTAATAATATTTGAAGTTCAATATCAATTTTTATTAACATGAAAAAAAATCAATAATGTTACGATAAAATATTAAACTATATATTTCTTGTCAATGTAGTTGAGTACAAAAAGATGATCCTACAATTGAGAATATTTTTTTGCCCATATTCACTTACAAAAAATAGTAACTATTTCTACATGCATTTATTTATTAAAATTAGGCATCTTCAATTGAGGTCGACGCTCTTTCATAATATCAAAAGCATAAATGATAGTCTACATTAAACTCCCGAGCAATGTCTTTTTTAATTATCAAGAAATCACACAGTACCTACTAATTACAATAAATCATAGTATTCAAAGAAAAAAAAAAAAAAAAAAGATCACAATATTTAGTTAATAATTGTACCAAGAACAATTATCAAATATTCATCGCACCAATAACAAGTTAACAACCAATAACAAATTAAAAGCAAAATAATCACATTATTCAGTCTAAAATCACAATCACAATATTCAGTCTAAAAACAGAATAATCACATTGAAGGGATATTATATCATATAACGTATTAGTGAGAGTCCACGGTTCCACCGTCCACACTGACAACTCCGACGAAGCCTCCACTGGACCACCGACAAACAGTCCGACAACAAAGCTTCTCTGTTTCTTTCCTCGTCTCTTCACTCCTCTCTCTTTCGCTCGCAACAAGTCTCTCAGTTGTTTTCTTTTCTTTTTTTAATCTTTTAGTGTGTTTTGTTTAAACAAGCTTCTCCAGCAAGCCTCTTATAGTTTATATATTTGTAAAAGTTTCATATTTTACACTTTGACCCACTAAAGTTTCTAAAATTTTGCTTTCATCTTGACCTAATTTAAAAAATACATATACATGAAATTTAAAATAGATTATTATATATGTTAACTAATTCAAAAAAAAAATTCCAAATAGTTTAAAAAATTGGGGGCTACTCTATATAATTTTGAAGTTATCTAAAAAAAAATTGAGAGTGTGAACTCCTATAATTTTAAATTATTTTAAAATTTCTAATATAATATATGATATTTTTCAAATTTTTGGGAGTGCACCTCCACCCCCCCCCCCCCCCAAACCAAGATCCATTCTTGCTTGTTATTCAGGCCTTGTTTGTCATTCCCTAAAAAAGTCAAAAAGTCACTATCCTATTTAAGTCATATCATTTTATTTAAGTCACATCACTTCAATCTCAATCCATATTTCATAAAAAATCAAAAAATACACTTATTTAAAACATCTTAAACAACGCTTTAGATTGAAGCACACATATAATAATATTATAATGATTACATTTGTATATCATAAATTTTTTAATCTCATGTGTCATTATTTTATTAGTTTAAAGAACTCGAAAACACATGTATGTTATTAATACAGTAATTAGACATGAGATGATGAACATTTTATAATATCCAGATATAGTTATTATAACATTATTGACATAGACAATGCAATGGTACTTATTGTGCCGAATACTAGTCATACAACTCTTTTGGAAAGTAGATTAATAGTCACTTTTCAGCTTTTAATTCATTTTGAATCATATCATCTCGTATATTTTTTATACATTTTTTCAAAAAAAATCTAAAAAAAGTCAAAAAAAATTAACTTTTAACTACCTTTTCAAAACAATTCATAATATGATGATGAAACCTTTGTAATTATTAACAAGAAGAGTAGTTGCAAAAAGTATGAAAAAACCAAGAGGGACAAGTAAAGAAGAGATATAACAAGAAGAGTGGTTACAAGTATGAGGAAACCCAGCGAGAGAGAGAGAGAGAGAGAGAGAGAGAGAGAGAGAGAGAGAGAGAGAGAAGAAGAAGAAGAAGAAGAAGAAGAAAACAAAAGAAAAGCAAGAGAGAATACAAAATCTTCCAACTTTGGGAAATTTGATCAACAATTTTAGAAAGAAAACAAATTTTAAAATAAAATAATTAAAAAAATTGATTCAAAATACAGATGAGTATACATCCTAACATGCGTCGATGTCGATAGTAAAAGTAACCATTTGTTCAACTTGAGAGGCTCGATTTTGGTGTACTTGATTAACCATATTTGTTTTTTAATTTTTATGAGGCTGCAATTTTCTCAAAGAGGCCAAGCCTATTATCTGCAAGTCTTGAGTTGTATGCAGATGTCTTGTACTCAAACCATGTAAACTCTTTGTACAAGCTGTCTTCTCCTTCCATAAGTGAAGGCAATGGAGCTATCTTTTCACTCAATGGGGGTCCTCCAAAATAGATCATTGAAATCCTTGATTTCAAACTGTTTGCAACAACCCTATGCCTCACACTTTTGAACCTTCCATTAGTCATCACCTGCAAATCCACCACTACAAAAATTAGGATTCACCATTTAGGCAAAAACAAAAATTTTAATTTATTATTTTTTTTTAACAGAACAGAAAATTAAATTGTCAATAAAACACGTACATAGATCAAATTGTTGAAGCATTGTTTTATGTTCAAAGTTCATTGGAAAAATAAAAATGGTTATGCTAACAATAGCCAGCAACTACAAAACTGTTGTCAAGGTGAAAAAAAGGTCAAAATAATTAAAATTACATTAGATTTTGTTAACATATACTCCTACGGCATATGTCAAAAGCTTAAAAAGAATATACATTTAACATAAAAGCATGTGCAACAAAAATGTACAAAATTTTTAAGTCTTTTTAAGGGTATTTTGGGAAGCACAAAAAAAGTCAGTTTTTAACTTTTTACCCATTTTGGGTCACATCATCTCTCACATTTTTCATCTACAAAAAGACAAAATAGATTAAAAAAGTCAAAAAATTAACTTTTTATCAACTTCCCAAAACACTTCTAAATGTGCAACAAAAATGTACAAACTTCTTACAGTTTTTTAACATGTGCTCTACAGATACACAATAACAAGACTGAATATATTTTACATGATCTAAACATTTTACACACGAATAATGCTAAAAGCAACCCAATGTACTTTATATACACTTTTTATGCATATGTCGAGACTATTGAGTGATTATTAATAAAAAAAAATTGATGTATGAATGCTTTATATAATACTTTTTACACATAAATCAAGACAAATATTTCCCAAATAAAAAAAAGATAGAAAACTATAAAATAAAAATAAAAGGTACAAATATAAAAAATGCTAATATTGTTCATGAAAATAGTACAACTTGGACATAAATAATGACATGGCATCATATTCATTGGAGACTTGTTAGCAACTGTAACATTCAAAAACACCATCTCCATACAGACATATAAACTAGACAAACATATATGTGCAAATGTATATAGGAAAATTCTAATACACACCTTTGAAAAGGCTGTATTATATACGCTGCTTGTTATGTTATTTTTCTTTTTAATTATGACTAATTTTTTTTATTTAGTTATGATATTATTTTAATTATAATTTATGAGATTTTAGTTACGTCTTATATTATGTTTAGTTATGACATTTTTTTTTAATTATAACTTAAAAAATAGGAAATTATGACTTCGAAAATAAGATGCATAGGGTATGTACCATAGTGTTTTCATCTAATTATCTATCAATCTATATATGTATATATATTACAAGTTGTACCTGCAAAGAATCACCAACATTGATGAAGAATGAATTCTGATCAGGAGGGACAGAAATCCAATTCCCATCTCTCAAAGAGATTTGAAGTCCACAAGTGTTGTTGGATCTCAGAACAGAAATGATTTGTGGGTCAGTGTGCTCTCCAAATCCAATCAAATTTTTACCATTCACATCTTGGATTTCACGGCATGGAGGGTAGTGATTGAGCCTGAAAACAGAGTCACTCTGTTCATCCATCAAAAGCTTACTCAACACATTCCTTTGCTGAATCTTCAACCCATCAGCCAATAACTCTAGAACCTCACAAGCCATCTTCTTCACAGCTGACACATAATCATTAACAACACAACTACAAAAACAAATTAAATTTAATCAAAAACTATTCAATTTCAGTGAAGTAAAATAAGGGGCTGTTTTGATTATCAGCTTTCGATTTTTGATCGACTCTGTTTCGATTCCTTACCGAAACATTTCTGGGTTTTTGCCAAAAATTGATACAAATCTATGATAATTGAATTCTGGGTTTGTTGTTAGGAGGAGATATTCGACCCAACCGGCATCGCCGTTGGTTCCAATACTCTTGTTTCCATAGCCAAATGGGTTAGGAGGCCCTGTTTTTTCTTTTTCAAACAGGGGTGAGGAAAAGAATTTTAAAGCTTCTGATTCCAATTTGTTGATGAGTTCTGTTGGGACGCCATGATTGATCACCTTGAAGAATCCGAACTCTTCGCAGGCCTTGACGAGGAGGGTCTTCGTGTCGGGTTTTGATAGGTCTATTAAGGGAATGCTAGAGGAGAATGTGGTGGGTTTGGAGGTTTTGATGACAGAGTACTGTTCAATTGCTGGTTTAGATAAAACCACCATTGTTGGTGAAGTGCAGGATGATGAAAAAGAAGATGAAAATTGCAGAGATGGGTTTTTAGGAGTTGGGTTTGATTCAATTAGATTGTTGTTGTTGATATGAATGAATGGAAGAGTTTGATGTTGAGTTAGCAAAGGCCATATGAACAAATGGGTTGTGAATGTTGTGCTATTTATAGTTGGAAAGGGGGACAATGTGTTGGAGGGTTCATATTAGTTAAATAAAATAATAAAAATAAATAAATTATACTTTTAACCCCTTAGTTTGACTCAAATTTTAATTTGGTCTTCATTGTTTAAATCTTAACAATTTGGTCCATACACTTTAAGTGCAGTTTCAATTTGATTCTAATGTTTAAGTAATAGATTAAAATTAACTATTTTAGTAGACTTATCATTCTCCTAAGGTGTACACATAAAGAAAAAATTAATCAAAAATTGGATGGAATAACCAAATTAAAATTGAACTTAAAGTGTAGCAACTTAATTGTTCAAATTCAAACTAGAGAGGTTTAAATTATAATTTAACCAAATAATAATAATAATAATAATAAAAGAATCATTAATTTATATATTCCTTTATTTATGATAGTGAATAAATCTTGTCTTCATTATGGGTCTCATGATCCATCAAACAACAATTTGGTATGTTAATTTTCTATTTCAACGAAGTACAATAAATTAGAATTACACATAATTTTTTTAAGTCTAAAAAAAAATGAAAATAAGATTCCCCAAACTTTTGATCTCCTTATAAGACATAATGGCCCTGTTTGGTAGGGTTTATTTCAGCTTTTAGCTTAATTTAAGTTATTTTGATGTGTTTGGTTCAATTTAACAATACAGCTTATAGCTTTTTGTAAATCAAAAATTAACTTATTCTTTGAGTGGGAGAGGAGAAGCTTAATTTATAAGTCAAAAATCAGCTTATGTTCACAGTTATAAACTATAAGCTGTTAAGTTATAAGTTATAATCACTTTCCCACAACTCTATCAAGCGGGACCAATAAAAAAGATTGGAAGATACTTCTTTCATGTAATTTTTATTTTTTATTTTTCTTAATTTGCTAAATTGAAAGCTTGACAATTGTTGGCAATCGTGTGTTCCATTATAAAGGAAGAATATCCGTTTCATTGCTCCCTAGTTTTGAAGTTTGTCAAAAAAAATTTAAAAAATCAATCATTTCAAGTAAATAATTTTGAATGGGTGCTTCTTGTAAAGGGGCTTTTAGGAATTTTGTAACAAAATAAAAATTTGAAATAAGACCCCTACTTTATTGCAAATACAAACTATAATTGTTTAAGTGATTAATTAGGTGGAAATAAATAACTATTTGTTTGTGTACATTAGTTATAATTAATGGAGAATAGACAATTTAAACTATTTTTTTTCATTATTATTGACGGCCACCACCTACCCTTATTGTTGTCCATCACCTCCCATCTTTTTCCCTAATCCATTGTCATCAATTTTTTTTTTCCGTTCATTACTATTTCTACTCTTTACTAACTTACTAGCACTCTCTATTTCTTTCTCCATTTTATAGTCAATGTTATCGTTCAGCACTACCGATAAAACATTGTTAAATCATTTTAATCATCTACGTTTCATTAATTATAATTTATATTGTTTTAAAAGTTAAAAGTTAATGTAAAACAATTAAAAATTAAAATTTGATTTACTATTAGGATTAAATTATGTGTTTGTTTAGTAATTTTTTTTATAAAATAACAAATCAATATTACTTTTAAAAAATAATTGAATATTAATGATAAATTATAAAAAAAAATTAATAATTAGAGTTATAATTTTTTATATATATAAATCTATAATTATTTTTAAAAAATTATTTAATTTTTTTTAAAAAATTCAACCATGATGAGCTATTGATATGGTGATGATAAATCTTTTAAAATTTATTGGGAAGAAGAAGGAACACGTGTTGAAAATATAGCCCTCCACTCGAACAGTGGTGTGTCGACTCGTGGTCGGGGACAGCTTGAGACACCGAGGTCTTTATCCATGACGTGGGCTGTTGTGATTCGCAGCTTTCACTGTCAGTCAAAAAATATACATCTTCTCTAATCATTGTTGCCGTGGGCACTAGGCCTAGGGTCCCATTGCCCATTCTAAGGAGAAGTTATTTGGTGTTTCTGGGGCACAATCACATGGTGCTCTAGGAATGTTCTCATTCGTTAAAAAAAAAGTGAAATTTATAATTTTTGTATTAAATAATTAAAAAATAACAATGACATGGTGGGCATGTATATAGTGATTAGTGAAAAATATGAATACGCAGCGTCTTAAGAGCACCAAATAATTTTTTTATTAATTGATAAAAGGTATTTGATAGTTATAGTAATAATTACTTAATGCTTATTATGATTGATAGAAGAGATAATATTATTATTTTGTCTTATATGACCAAAAAGAATAACAATTTACAAACTTTTGTATATAAAAAGTTCATATAGAAATAAGACTATCATTGTTATATTATTCTTGTCTTAAATTTGTATAAAAATTATCTATTTATATAATTCCTTTATATAAAATAGCAAAAATTATGATAATGAATGATTTATGATTCATGAACGACATTGCCATGTCGCGTCTCTCAACCATCAAATAATTTTTCCATTCTTCTATTTGTAGGTATCTCACTAGCCAGTTGGCCAATGGCATCACTGGTGTCCCCTTCGCTTCTATCAATCATTTTTTAAATCAGTCAGAAGTCTTGAAATTTGAGAGCTTGAGCCTCGTTTGGAAAGTGCTGGTTTAACTAAAAAATCAAAAAGTTATTAAAAAAGTCAAAAAATTAATAACTTATATCAAAAAGTTAAAAAAAAAAATTTCTCTCTACTTTTTACACATTTTTTCATAAAAAGTCAAAAATTCATCCCAAACATACTAGTTTTTTTTAGCTCATATTTTAGCCCAATACCTAAAAAATTACTAAATTCGCATATTCCCAAACGAGGCCTAAGGCCTTGTTTAGTTTGTTTTTCAAAAAAAAATTTGGGAAAAATTTTTTACAAATAAATTTTTAAGAGTAATTAAACTAAACAAATTTTTCTAAAAAAAAATCTCAAAATTTTGTTTAGTACCTATTTTTCAAAATTACTATTTCTCTCATACATATCAAATCAATCATTTTTTTTAAAAACTTTCTCCCAAAAACAATTTTTCAAAACCATTTCTGAAAAAAAACAAATCAAACAAGTTTTCATACTTTTTATCTCAAAAACTACTCTACAAACACAAACCAAATATCTCGAATCACTTTCTTTTTCTTTTTCTTTTTTTTTTATAGAAAAAGTGGTTATATGTAGGGGTGTGTTTAAAAATTAGACATTTCATATCAACTTAGCTTATATGCTTTGACAAGGTAAGTGAGTTAGGTTGGACTGGTTAGGTGATAAAATGG
This sequence comes from Camellia granthamiana, assembly GCA_036172215.1. Taxonomy (NCBI): domain Eukaryota; kingdom Viridiplantae; phylum Streptophyta; class Magnoliopsida; order Ericales; family Theaceae; genus Camellia; species Camellia granthamiana. The sequence goes on from CM069907.1 coordinate 30,972,198, forward strand.
ACTGATCAATTAGGCTGCTTGTTCAAATATAGTATCTCCTTGTATAAAACTGTATAGAATTAACAAATTTTAACCAATAACCTAATTGATCAGTCAATTTTATCATCCAACCTGTCTAACCCAACTTACTCACCTTATCAAACCACACAGGCTGAGTTGGTGCGAGATGTCTACTTTTTTAGCACACCCTTACACATAACCACCCTTGCAAAACAAAAACAATTTCGAGGCCTCAATCATTTTTCTTTTAGAATAATGTTAAAGATATCAAATTTTCTATCAAATAAATGATCAAATATCTTACATAACAAAATTATAAACCCTATATATATATATGAGATATTTAATTATTTATTTGATAGAAAATTTAAAACCTATATCATTTTCTTTATTTTTGTACTATGGGCTTTGTTAAGGGCTGGGATTTCCTCAGTTCAGGTCAGTACTGGATGTATTGTTTCAATCCATAATATTTATCATTAGTTTTGTTTTGATAATTTTTACTATATATTTCGTAAAGTTTTTCTTGTATATTATTTATAATAAAAAAAAGTAAATTAATTTCATAATTGTAATATATTTAACTTATTACATTTATTATTAAAAATATATTTGTTGTCTTTTTTTTGGAGATAAACACAGTAAATTGAACATATATAATTATCAGATCACCCTAATTCTTTTCAATGATGACATATACAAATAACAATATAAAATAAACAATTTGAATCATTGAAATGGGATCCATTATGAACCCTATAAGTCAAAAAGTGCCTTCAGAATGGAGATAATTTGTTCCCTTTGTTAAGATTTTAAATTGGAAAGTCTAGAGTACTAAAAAAATTAGTCAAAAATATCATGAATTTAAAATTTTTGACGTATATTCAACGTTGTTGTGGAGTCATATCATAAATGAATCTTAGTCATTAATATTAAATTTTAGATATATATTTTTTTATGGGATCATAACATTACTAATTTGAAGTTCGTGAAAAAAAAAGAAAAAGGAAACAAAGAAAAAAAAATTCAACTTAAGTTTGTGTGTGTGTGTGTGCGCGCGCGTGCGCACACACACACACAAAATTTCTAGAGAATTACACTAAATTTAATATGTGTAAATTCCATGTATGTGTAAATTACACTAAATTTCTAGAGAATTGAAGAAAATATATTGAGCTTTACAAACTTGGTACAATTATATTGAGTATATATTAAGTTTTAATATATATAATATTTAGTCTCATTTTTCTGGATTATATGGAAAGAAAAATTGATTATTCATCTATTTCACACTAAAATATATATTTTACTTAATTTATTCTTATATCTATAGAGAATCTATATTAAAAATGAGATGTAATTATGCTAAAATTGTTAAGTTTATTGTATTTTTTTTTATAAACTTCAAGAGTGATAACTGTAATTTGCCCTGAACTTTTTTACATAAATTATTTCTCAATAAAGATCTGTGCATAGAATCCATGTCTGCATATAGAGGAATATATCCAAAAGAGATAAATGTTTGGTTGAGATTTAATATTTATATGGTGGAATCACATCTTAAATAAATTTTAATTATACATTAAATATTATAAGTTTTTCTATATACTAATTTTGTGTACCTAATTTTTTTTTTCTTCATTTTTTTTTCTTCTTAATACTTGCCATTTCCCTCAGTTAGATAAGAAAATTCCACCCCAGAACTAAACAACTCTATAATGTTATAGAAGCATGCACTTCTTCGTCCACAACATTTTTATGTACACTAATTTTGTGTACCTAAAAAAAAATTTTCCTTTGAATTTTTTTCTCCCTAATATCTGCCCTATCGCTCGGTTAGATAAGAAAATTTCACCCCAGAACTAAGACGACTATATAATGCTATAGAAGCAGTCACATCTTCGTCCACAACAACAAGCGGTTCAGTTCTCTAGTTAATTCCTGCCAAAGAAAGAATGTACAATTTGTATCAATAATATTACCAATCAACAAACTACTAGTTGGAAAGGGCGGTCTATTACGCGTTAGCTACCTCTAGAATAGCAAGACATTTTTGACCAAGTTTCATAATGGAAAAGAAGTCATGAACATTGCACCATTTATTTTTATTTTTTATTTTTAACTATTCCACGAACATTATCTCAATTACTTTGTAATAGGATTTCTAAAAACGGGCTTGTTTGACCTCTTTGCTGCAATTTTTTTTTTAAGTTAGAAATTCATTATAACAAAGAAGAAGTCAAAGATATCTCTACGTAAAATATTTGTGATATTTTGAAACTTTTCAAAGTTCCCACTAACAAGCTCGACATACTTTTTGAGAGGGGAGATTTGCACCGGTTAGTACGGCCGAGCTACGGTAACACGGGTCGTGACAAACCGCACGGCGCTGAGCTGTTTTCTCTCCTGACACAGCTCTTCGCTCTGTTTTGCACGGCCGAAGAGGTTGGCCGACCAGGCACGATCTAAGGCATGACCGAGCTGTGACCAGACGCTTGGCAGGGGCACACGGTGACGTGTGACAACCGAGCTAAGGGTAGCCCGGGCTAGACTGATTACGGGGCGAGGACCGACATGCCTCTAACCGGTTAGCCGAGATGGACGGACTTCATATAACCGAGAATGAAGGTAGGACGGGGGGAGGCGGGTATGCCTCACGACCGATCAACCAGGATGGACCGACCAAGAGTAGCTCGGCCATGTAAATCAGACTTTCGCTTCTTCCCCGAGGGATAGGTCGGCGAGACACAATCCGGTTGTGCTGCTTGTGGTGGCAACTCTCCACAAGGGCTAGGCCGGTCGTGGTACTCCGGTTAAGTGTGCCACCTGGGCCAATGGCGTTAGGGAGAGGACATCTGCTCCAAGCACGCGTCAATACTTTTCAAAGTTCCCACTAACAAGCTCAACATACTTTTCATCGTCTTCAACGAGTTTAAGACTTTACTTTTACAACTAATTCGACTCTTTTTTTGCTTCTCAATAATTACCTTTTATCAATTTATGTAAGTTACTTTTGTCTTTTTGCAAGATAAACTGTAACTAGAAGTTGTATGAGACATTTTAACACAAGTTAAAAAAAAAAATTTTAAAAAAATACAAATAACATAAGTTACACGAAATAGGGCTAATAACAAGACATTTTGTGATTGATGTGGAACGAAGTGTAAATTTAATAGGGAAATATCAGTTCAGTGTATGCCTTGAAAAATACTTAGGCAAATTACACTCTAATCCTTGTATTTTGGTAATTATGTAATTTTAGTCTCCATAATTTCAATTGGATCAACTTTAATCATGAATTTTTTACTCTATCTCAAATTGATCCATGATCTACACACTACAACATATAAGAGTTTTAGAGACCAAATGTTTTGGTTTCTAAAAGTGAAAATTTTGTTGTAAAAGACATTTATGGACCAATTTCTATCATCATGAGGATAATCGTTAAAAGGTCGTCCCGAAAAGTCAAAAAGAAAGCTTTTAGTGACAAAATTTTGAAAATGTCACTAATAAATAGACTTTTAGGGACAAAATAATTTGGTCTCAAAATAGTTTATTTTTTTAGACAAAACATTTGGTCTTAAAAGGATAATAATTCATCACTAATGTCTAATTTTCGTTACTAAAAATATAATAACGACACTTTTCGCAACAAAAATATTTGGTCTCTAAAAAAAATTTTGTCCCTAAGCTTTGGTCTCTAAAACCTTAATTTTTTGTAATAACATGTGTCATGACTTAGCAGTAAAATTGTAAACTTGATCAATTCGATGACTTAACTTCAACCAATTCAATGAAAATTTTCTGTCAAAAATCCTAACAACATTATCAATTGGACCAAATTGACACAAATCTAAAATAAAGGGTCACGCTAATTGAAACTGTAAATACTAAAATGACACAAGTGAAAAAAATGTGGGGAATTTTGAGCAGATGTAAAATCGTAATTTTTTTTTTCCCATAATTTTGTAATTCGTCGTATTCATTATAAGCAGATGTCAAATCGCAATTTTTTTTCGTAATTTTGTAATTAGTTGTATTCATTATGAGCAAATTAGTGGTATTCATTATGAGCAAATGTAAAATCGTAATTTTTTTCCGTAATTTTGTAATTCATTTTTTAACAGATCACTCCTAATTTAATAAAACTTAATGAGCAACGTTATGTTTTTGGCAAGATTAGGGGGAATATTTTGAAGAAAACAACCACATTTTGTACATCACGAAATAATGTATATTATGGTGGATAATATATTTAAAATAAGCCGGTTCGCGAAGTGAGAAGGTGAGAAAATAAACTTCTAAAATTCATAAAGTTGAGTGCATCGAGAATGTTTATCTTATGTAATTATATATGTTATATAGTATAATCGCCTCAATTTGTGTAACAAAATGGAGGACAATTGATCACATGTAGGAGTACTATCTCTTGTATCCAGTTGCTCTATGATTGGTGGCCATGTATTGCTTTTGGGTCCCAATATAAAATAGAACAAATAATTGAGTTGTTTCAAATATCTCTAGCTCCACATTTTTATTTAAGCCATTCCTATCAATGGCCTCAAGGTCGCCTTAGGGGCACTTTGGGAAGATTGGTAAAAAGCCAACTTTTTGGTTTTTTAGCTTTTTTTAGCCAGAAAAGTCAGCTTTTTTATCCAAAATAACCTAGTTTTTTGTCAAAAAAGTCACCAAAAAAAGCTAAAAAGTCAGTTTTTGACCAACTTTCCAAAACACCACTTATATGTAAGTATGTGATGTCAGTTGCTATTTTTGAATATAAGATAGGATCTTAAGAAAAGCATAACAAAAGAAAGATAATGAGTCTAAGAAGTCTCAACAACTCTCAAACGGACATATACATTGAACTATAAGTAAAGAACCAATCAAACTAGGTATATGATCACAATCACTACTTCAGTTTACCAATTTTCATTTCTTTAGATATAGAGCTAACTTAGGCATCGTAAAGTCTCCTTGTAAAATTAATGATAAATAGTAATGATGCTTGTAAATCAATTTTAAGAGTTATATTATTGATATGATATGCACTTCAATAAGTCTTGACAAATTGTTGGTGGAGATAAAGATAAGTATTGTATATTCATTGATTTGCTTGGTTGTGAAATTAGTATGACTTAAGTATTGAAGTAAATTTTTCTCTATTTATTTTAGTTATTGGGATTCCAACTCTGATCTCCACTAAATTCTTATTGATCTTATAATGCTAAGAATAAATAAAAAAATAAAAAAAATAGAAAGGAGTAAAAAAGGTTGTCTACATACTTGCATAACCTCATTTGTAATATATTTGGTTCAACTTACAATATAGTTAGGGTATTACTAATAAATGTGCTTGAATATGAGTAAAATAATAGTAATAATAATTAAAGAACACAAAAATATTTTTCATTAATTTCAAAATACTTTTACACTAATTTCATAATTATTTTTACATTTTCACTTATTTTTAAAGTATTTTTCACACTAATTTTGATATTAAATAATGTTTCACGAAAACTCATAATTTGAGATTTGCGGTTATAAGAAATAATAATAATAATATTTCAGAGAAAGTTGTAAGCATTTACCATGCTGTTAAAGAAAATCAATTGCAAAATAAAATAAGAAAATGTAATGTTATTTATAAAAAAATTTAAAAAAATCATTTAATTGTCATAAACTGTTATATATTTATTATTGATTTGATTAAAAATTAATCAATTAAAATTTAACTTCTTTATCACGTGAATATAAATAAATTTAGAAGTGAATTTTAAAAAATATGGTATGAAGTTAGACAAAATTCTCCTTAAAATAAGTTATCCAAAACGATTCAGAGGACGCTCAAAACTTATCTAACGTGAGGATGTCTCTAAAACTTTGATCTACATATATGAGCTTATGAGATTAGATATTATTCATTTTTATAAATATATTAACTGTTTATGTTTTTAAACACGAATATCATTTATTTTTAAAAATATAAGTGTCATCAATTTTTTAGGTTAGGACAGCATCCTCTCTACGCTATATTTAAATAAGTAGGGGACGGATATAAGATTATAATTTTAGGAGGCTACTCCTATACTTTAAAATATTGAAGGGTTACTCTATATAATTTTGAAATTATTTAAAAAAAATTTAAGGATATGAACTTCTATAATTTTAAATTATTTTAAAAATTTTAATATAATATATAATATTTTGAAAATTTTGAAATGCGACCCCCCCCCTCCTCCCAAAATCCATCATTATGAACGAGAGGCAATTAAAATCTTATGATGTATGAGGGTTTTTTTTTTTTTTTTTTGCCAGGTGGATTGAAATGTGGTTGACAAAAAGGAGAGAGGAGGGTAAAGATCTTGTGCTGCTTTAGAGTGGACCCCTACCAGGGTTTGGATTTGGTCAAAAAGGCCATTCATCATTTTCCAACTTTTCTTGAAAAAAAAAGATTCCCATTTGTTCATGAATGGAGGGGAAAATGGTATACTTTCAGCACCTTTTTAAGTTCAATGCACTGCATTGTACAACGCACATGTAAGATAGGATTCTTGGTAATAATCGCACCCAAGGAACTTAGTCACCCAACATTATCTATATGATCATTTTCGAGCAAGTTTATTTTACAAATATCTTATTAGTGAAAAAAATAAATAAATAAAAAATAAAGATTCGGACTCCTTTTGGTGGTCACCCCGTGATCCCCTTTGCTTTTGATTGGTCAACTTTTTTTTTCTTCTCTCCCAATCCCCAACCCCACGTATGTGTGGAGGTGGTGGGAACGGGAGTTTTAAGGGGGTCTGAATCAATGCCCATAAATAAATAAGAGAACCACTCAAGATTTAAAAGTGTGTACATATATTATTAGTGATTTGTGCACTCGCCATCCTTGTGTGATGCTCGTGCACTTCTAGAATAAAATATAAAAATAATATTTATATGAGTAAGAATTAAAAGTGAAAGATTAACATGACAATAACAAGGGGAAAAAATGAAGAAAATTATTTACAAAGTACAATTGAATAAAATCAAACAACTAGCAAGTGATTGGTTCAGTGGTAATTATTAAGATTTTTTTCACTCAAAATGTTTGGATTTGAGTTTTCATAGTGGCTTGGTAAAAATAAATATAGTCTTTAGTTCTTAGAGCACATGAAACAAGAAATTATTTCATGTAAACTGAATTAAGTGATTTGATTTTTCATATATTATCTTTTGATTATTAGTTCCTACGGCATAATATAACAAGAACAAGGCTTCATAAAAAAAATATAAATAGTTTCGTTTCTATTATTGAGAGAACGGTTTAAGCCAACAATAGCACTCTTCATGGTACGAATTCAACTCAATGAAACAATTTCTATATAAAGATAAAGTAAAATTGTGTATATCTTGTCTTTTTAGAATTACACTATTAAAAAAAAAAAAAAAAAAAGAAGAAAGAAAAAAGAAAAAAGTAAAAAAATTTGTGTAACAAAAAAGTTGAAGGCACATTATCTTAAATTTCAAACTTACAACAAAATTAAGGAAAATGAGTGGCGGCACTAATTAGTGCCACCACTAATGATGTGTCAGTGGATCCCATCCACTGTCACAATGTTGTTGTGTCTGTTTTTTTTTTTTTTTTTAAAAAGTAGATGCCACAGCATTAGTGGTTGCTTTAGAGCACCATTTTTAGTGGTCTCTAGCATTGCCCTAAAATTGAAGCTCTCTCTCTCTCTCTCTCTCTCTCTCTCAATTTAGAGCAGTTCTCTCTCTAAACCCTTTCATCTTTGAGGTCTTTGGGTGTGCCTCTTGGGGTAGGGAGGGGTATCCAGTCTCTTCTCTCCTCCTTCCACGCCATTTTCTTCTTTATTTTTCTTTGCTTTTCTACTTAAATAACCTTAGAAGTTTTGTTTTTCCAACCCTCTCCTTTCTTGTGAGATGTTTTCTTCACTAGATCAGCCTTTGTCTCTCTTCGATGCCGTCACCATCACTTTGCTACTGTATCCATCACCTTCCAGCCTCCACGGTCCCACCCTCACCGGATCTACTTCCCATCTTCTGAACTTTCTCAGCTCCACCAGATCTGTCTTTTGTCGCCATTTCCACTGCCGCCTCTCCACTGCTTGAGGATTGAAGATCTTTTTCCTGTTTTTTGTTTTTTTGTTTTTTTTGATATTTAGTTGTGTGGCTAGGTTTCCATCATGGTGTGATTGTTGCTTACCCTCTCTACGGATGTAGGTGATGTATTTATCCCAGACTTGCATATTGTCAAACTCTAATGGTTGATGTCTACTTCACACTACGGGTTTTGCATCTTAATATATTTATAACTTCTCCTTGGTGCTTTTTTTTGAGGATTTTTACTTTATTTGGTGTAAACTTTTATTTTGTTAGAATGGATTCCTTTGTAAGTGGCGTGTAACATTCCATATCTTAATGGAAATTTCTATTGATTCAAAAAAAAAAAAAAAACACTGACAATAAAATTGACAAATGTGATCGTTTTAACTATGCATTGAATAAAAAGGAAAATAGAGTACTGAAAGTGGTGTAAATGGTTTTTAAGAACGATATAATAATGGTATATTTATAAATAAAAATTTTAATAATTTTTTCATTTCAAAATGACAAATTTATATTAATTGTTAAGTATATATAAATATTTTGTTAGTATAAAACTGATAAAATCCTTAGATTATAAGCCAAGAAACAAAGAAAGTATTTGTGCCACTACCAACGAGTCGAGATCCTCTCCTTATAGCCTCTCCTTGCCTCCCTACTTGGGATGGTTCAGATGCACCCAAGCAGATCTAGCGGTCCAGATCTGCCCCCAAAAAAAAAAAAAAAAATCAAAACAAATTGAAAATGAAAATTTCCCGCGCAGAGGCTATACATACAGGTTATATACATTTGACCTCACTCTCATTCGACCTCAACCTCGCGTAAGGATCCTCTAGAGTGATCTCCTAAAGTGCTTAATCCGACAGTTGAGAATAAAACTCACCAAAACGATTTCAAAAAAAAAAAAAAATTCGAAATTTCTGCAGATCTTATATGAAGCAGTACAGAGACACGCATAGAGACAGAGAGAGAAAGAAAAGGGTTGTGTTTCAGATTTCCATCTCTTCACTCTCATCTTCTTTTTCTTCTTCTTCATGGGTATTGGCGTTCTTGATCTACTGGTTTCTTCATGGATCTTGATTTGGGTTGTTTATTGTTTTGGTCTGTTTATAGTTGGGTTGAAATCTATAGTTGGGTTGAAATGTTCTTTAGGTTTCTCTGTTTATTGTTCTCAGGAAGTTCACGGCCATGGATGACACCAAATCAATTTTCATGTGGGTTTCTTTGCAAATCAACCCATTTTCTTCTTCATCTCTCAAACCCATCAAAATCTCTGCAAAATCTATCTTGAAGCTTCTTGAAGAATAGAGATTAAAGTGAGTTTTTTGAAGAATAGAGATCAAAAATCTAGAGGACATAGAGATTTCAAAAAATTAGATCTTTGCCAAAAAAAAATCAATCTCTGTAAAATGAGTTTGGGAAATGAGTTTGGAATCAATCTCTAATAATGAAGTTGAGAAACTCTTGATTTGGGTTTCGAATACGCAGACCGTGGAATTGATCTTCGTCGAGTAACATTTTCATCTGGGATTTTGAGAGGCCTATCTGGTGTTGTGCATGATTTGGTTATCTTTGGAGAAGAAGAGTTTGGAAGTGTGGACATTTGAAGCTCTGTTAATCCAGCATTAGGAGAACCTGTATGGGCATTCTTTGGAAAAGATGATGACCCAGATTCCAGTGTTGTGAAACTTTTAGAACTCCCACTTTGATTGTCTTGGTCTCTCCTTGAAGTTTCTTCAATACCCAAAATGGAGACTACAACTTCATTGTTACCCACCTTCTGTTTCTCACCTTCCATGGGAAATGAGTTTGGAATCAATCTTTGCAAAATGAGTTTAGGAAATGAGTTTCTCAACTTCAATCTCTTCAATACCCAAAATTAGATCTTTGCCAAAAAAATCAAAATCTCTGCAAACTGAAGAAAAAAAAAAAAAAAAAAGAGGGTTGGCAACCAAAACGACGTCGTTTTGGAGAGGGATTGGCAACCAAATCTCAGCCATTCGTTCCATCAATAGGACACATGTCGGGCCATAAAAGACCACTCTAGAGGACCACTTTAGGAAATGACTCTAGAGGATCCGGACGCCTCAACCTCACCCTCACCCTCACGAACCTGGTTCTCCACCAAACCTAGCTTCACAGGCGACCCACTCCCAACGGCGACTCACTCCCGACGGTAACCCACTCTTGAAACCCAAGGTGGATTGATTCTCTCTGCTTCGCAAAACAGAGCCTCTCTTCTCCTCCACCTCACCGAACCCAACCTCACCGGCGGCCCACTCCCGACGACAGCGACGCATCGCGATTGATTCTCTCTGCTTCACAAAACATTATGATTTTAGATGGAATGATTTTAGATGGATTGTAGATGATTTTAGATAAAGAAATGAATGTAGTTATGGAATGATTTTATGATTATGTGATTATAGAACTTGGTAAAGGATGGTTTTGAATTGCTTTGTTTGAAATGGATATGAAATGGGTTGGTAAAGGGTTTCTATTGGGTTGGTATTGTACGGCAATGGAACTGTTAAAAGAAACAGTTGGCAAAAATGTTGCTCCTGGGAAGCTCTACTTTTATGCTAAAATGTTGGCAAGAATGTTGCTCCTGAGACTGCTTCAATGGATGCTAAAATGTTCATTCTAACTGAATTACTTGGGTAGCCAGAATATTAACTTTGAGCATGAAATTTTGTTAACCTCCAACATTAATCTTTGGTGCATATTGGTGTTTCACACTGAAGACTCCATTTTATGGACCAATGTTACTCACATTTGAACATTGAAGCCATACGATCACACTTGCAAGTTGCAGGAGAAGGGCTAAAGCACAAAATTCAATCTATTCACACCAAATTCAATCCAAAAAAAAAAATTCATACATGTCACACAAAATTCATAAACTTCTACACTTTCAACTTCAACTAGTACAATTTTTTTGTGCCAGATCAATACAAAATTTGATACAGCAAATGTTTGAGCAACAATTTCAGCAACATAAAAAAACAAGAACAACAACTTTTTCTACAACAGTTTGAGCAACTTTTCAGCAACAGATGGACATCAGCTGTTTTAGTAGCAGTTTGAGCAACAGATGGACAGTAACATTTCAGCAACATTTTCAGCAACCTTAAGGAAGAAACAATCAAATTTATGAGCTGGTATGACCGAAGTTTCCGGTGCGTTCCAATGGGTGGCCATTGAAAGAGTTGCCGTTGCGATGGGTTCGGTAAGGTGAAGGAGAAGAGAGGGCTCTGTTTTGCGAAGCAGAGAGAATCAATCGCGATGGGTTCGGTGAAGTGGAGGAGAAGAGAGGGCTTTGTTTTGCAAAGCAGAGAGAATCAATCCACCTTAGGTTTCAAGAGTGGGTTACCGTCGGGAATGAGTCGCCGTTGGGAGTAGGTCGCCAGTGAAGCTAGGTTCGGTGGAGAACCAGGTTCGTGAGGGTGAGGGTGAGGGTGAGGGTGAGGCCGAATGAGAGTGAGGTCAAATGTGTATAACCTGTATGTATAACCTCTGCACGGGAAATTTTCATTTTCAATTTGTTTTGATTTTTTTTATTTTTTTTGGGATAGATCTGGACCGCCCCAAGTAGGGAGACAAGGAGAGGCTATAAGGAGAGGATCTGGACTCACTGCCAACTATGTTGTCCGGTCAAAATAGATCCTCGGCGGGTGCGTGGCTGGCTCAGTTGACAATGCACATAACTTGATCTATTACACTTTATACTTTTAAATTATCGTCAAATTATTTATTTAATTATTAAGGTCTTGTTTGGAGTATCTTAAAAAAGTTAAAAAGTCAAAAAGTAACTATCCTATTTAAGTCACATCATCTTATTTAAGTCACATCACCTCTCTACCATATCACTTCAAACTCAACCCATATTTTATATTAAAAAAAAAGTCAAAAAGTGTACTTATTTAGAACATCCCAAACAACCCCTAAATTATCGATTAAATTTACTAAATTTTTTAAATAAATTAATTAATAATTTCTAAACTATTGATTGAATCTAGTATGTTCTTAAAATATTTAATTTAAACCTATTTAATCTATGAAAAAATTAAAAAAACAAAGGGTACTTGGGTGAAAAGTCTAATTTTAAAATTTTCTCCTTTAAAAGGCCAAGCGTTAATCTGCTATGTCCATAAAGACAAGTCTCTGTAAAATGACCAAACTACCCATATTATCACATCAACCACAAGGAGCAAAACGAGAGAGACATAGCAAAATAAAAGAGAGAGAGATTTTGAAACTCTAGAGATAGAGATCAGTGAAGAAGGAAAAGGCGGCGAGACCTCGTTGCACGATCTCATACTCTCTCTCTCTCTCTCTCTTTCTCTCTCTCCTTCCCATCTTCTCTTCACCTCCATTACCACTGATTGACCATCTCATTCTCCTCATACCGTCTCTGTCCCTTTCATCACTGCCATTTACCGTCCCAAGATCCTAAGCAATAGCGCCTTTAACGGTGACAGATCTGCCATACGTCGTCTCTCTTTTCCCTCTCTCTCTCTCTCTCTCTCTCTCTCAATCTCTTCACTGGCAATGGCTTGTGAAGAGATCTATGTCACCATGGCCTATGTTTGGCCTCAGACTTTGCTCATTTTCTTTTAGCGTGACCTCAGATCTAGAGAGCGAAGCCTTCGTAGATCTGAGCAATGGATCCCGCCCACCATGATGCTTCAATCTTAAATGATCTAATGATTGTTTTATTTATGTTGATGCTCAAGAGGTGGAACCAAATCCCAGAAATATTCCAAGGAATACTTGTATTCACTTGATGTAATGCCCCGAAATAATCACAATAAAACCATCCACAGTATTAATAACAATAATACCATTCTGAATACAATATTCTTTCTATTTTGTATAGTCAGAGTATACAAAAGATATCACATGCAGTTATACATTCATAAGTCCTAACCCTGAATATATAACATGTGATACAACTTAAAGATAGGAAATAAGAGTTAAACAAATAATAAATGCCCTAATGGTTACAACTTTCCAAGACAGTGCTTGGTTATAACAAAAGTGAGTCCAAACTCAATACAATTAAAGCCCTAGGCTTATAACAAAATAAATATAACAAATAAATAAAATGAAGCTCTTACTCCAACTTCTCCCAAGCTATTGCCTTGGCGGAGGCATATCATTAGTACCTGAAAATAGTTTTCCCACATAGGATGAGCCAAAACCCAATAGAAATAATCTAATACAATTTATGAATCTTAACAAAAATATAAGGTGAATGCATATGAAATACTTATGCCGAAAACATTTTATATCTCATTTCAAAAACTATGCAATGCCAAGTCTATATCACAATTCAAGAAATCATTTCCTTTATAATAGAAAACAAGACTGTCAATACAACTTTGTGAATCCCTAGGTACGTATCTGCAAGTAGGATATACAAGCACTACTAATTTGTCATTTTTGCTGGTATTAACCGGAAGGCTCGACACCTAACCATGCGAGTTTCTAAACTTTCATCATGGACACACAGGCCTACATAATACAGTAACCACACCCCCTACCCAGATTTACTAAAGTATTCACCCATTTTTCTCAAAACAATAGACATTTTTAATGTGTTAAATATGCAACAATGCCTAGTACAGATGGATAAGAAAACAATTTCAATTTTCCTAGTTCTCATGCAGTTTCTACAACAATCATAGATATTCTCCATTGATAGCCCAAAACAGATATCTCTAAACAGATAAATAGATTTCCAATAAGGTTATACTTTCTAAAATCTCAAGATGGGAGTGATAATACATATCCAACTCCGCCATCGTCATGAACGTCAATCCAATTTCACAAATTCAACATTAATTCCATTTACTTATACAAAATCAACATTCGATAAATTTAGGACAAAATCTCATTTTTCTTTATAAATCAATCCCAAGGATAAATATCCATCTTTTCATCACAACTCATCCTTATTTACAATCTCATAACTATTTCCAAGAATCCATTTGGAAGCCCCTCTTTTGATTTTTAATCCAAAGTCCTAGATTTGTCCAAAAATTTCCAAATCACAATATTGTTTTAGAAATAGAAAATAACTAAGTTAAAAATCATAAAAAAATATAGAGAATCTCCTATCTTTAAGCTAGAAGGCTAGAGACAGAGTGAAAAAACTTCAACAACAGCAAAACCCAACTTTGTTCCGATCAAAAGAGAGCTCCCGGAGTGCTCTACCTTTTTATCAAAGGGACTAAGGTGGAGAAACTAATGGATCTAGGTGTATTTATAGAGAGAATGTGAGTTCTAGAGAGAGAGAGAGTCTAGATCTAGGGTTTTCAGAATATTTAGAGAGAGAGAGAGAGAGAGAGAGAGAGAGAGAGAGAGAGAAATGAAAAAGTGACTCAAAAGTGACTTTTTGCGAACTGATGTACACGTAGACCGCTCAAGCGCAAGAAGTGTCGCTCTAAAGACCAGACATAATAAGTGGGACCACTTGAGCGCACAAAGTTACCGCTCGAGCAAAGAATTCCAACTCTCAGAAGTTTTATAGACAGAAGACCATCGCTTGAGCGCAAAAAAGACCACTCGAGCGAAGAATGCCATCTCCCAGTACCTCTGTAGACCTGCAAAAGTAATAGAAGTTCACAAAGACCGCTTGAGCACATGAATCACCACTCGAGCGAAGTAGCAAAATTCTGGACAATAATAGCTTTGAAAAAAACAAGCTACCAACCGATTCCAAATGCAACCGAGACACTCCAATAACCAAACTCAATGAGAAATAAGAAGAAACAAAATATGAACAACCATATAAGACGATGAAACCCAGATCTAGAATATCAAATGGTTTGGGTCTAAACCAGAATCACTATACTTGAAGAATTATTTGAACTTGTATTCTTCTCTTGGATAGGACTCTCTTGTTTGTCTTGCCGATTTCCTCAATCAGTGAGTTTAATTTCATTACAATCACAATTTCTTATTTTATTTATTTATTTATCCATTACGTATACACATTACACACAAATATGAATATGCTTATTTATATACAATACATGTTTTGCAATTGAGAAGTTGGTCTCCCCCGTTGCCGTGGTTCTTCGATCGAAGTTAATATGATCTCATCTGTTTGTCAGAACAATATCTAACCTGATTTGATTTGTTCATTTTTTTTTTGAATCTATTTTTTTGTTTTTGTTTTTGTTTTTTGTATCTGTCTACATCTGCCCAAGGTAGCTTTGAATCCTTTTTTTTTTTTTTTTTTGATGTTGTTATTGATGATGAAGATGATAATGATGAACATGCAGGATTTGGTGATGTTGTTGTTAATGAACAATAGAGAGGATTTGAATAGATAGGAAAACTTATAAATTTGGATAGATAGAAAAGTATTCGGACAAATATTTAATCAAATAAGGGAAATTTGAATTAAAAAGATTAAAAAATAAAACAGTTAAGGAAAAAATTTGAATAGATAGGTAAAAAAAATGAATAGATAAGGTAAAAAATTTGAAAAAATAGGAAAAAATCAAACAGATAGGAAAAAATTGAATAGATAGAAAAAAAATTTGAACAGATAGGGAAACAATTTTGAACAGATAGGAAAAAAAATTTGAACAGATGGTCAACGGAAGTCAACAAATAAAAAAAAAAAAGTCAATAGATAAATTAAGAGGTAAAATTAGAAACAAAAAATCCTTCAAAACAAATAAAAAGATTTATCACTAACAAAAATGCTTAGGACTCCCAAAGTTGGGAAACCTCATGACCTCCAAAATGATGTGGATTAATCATGTATTTTTGTTTTTTTATATTTTTTTCTTTCCTTCCTGGACTAATCACAGGTGAGTGGGGTCGTGTTTTTTGGGGATTTGTAGCATTATTGTTATTACTAAACTATTTCATAAATGGTGGATCTCCGCTAATAAAAAATATCCACTAGACCTTATGCCTCATACACTACCTAGGTTGGATTTATCACCAACTCAAAAATAAAATATAAACTCATAAGTATTATAAATTAGTAAAAGATCTTATCTAATTAAAAATTTATTTTAAATACACTTTAAATTTTATTTTATCTTTGAAAAGTGGGAGTCAGTTCTTACGGTGATTTTTTTTTTTTTTTTTATAAGGATAAGAATAATTATCTATAATATTTTCTTACTTATCTTTCACAATGACTTCATACTTGCCTTTATTTAGCATTATATGTCAACTTTCATTATAATTTTTAATTGATTGTTTGTAAATTTTTCGTTTATCCTCCATCAAATTTTGTGTACACACGTGGTGCTGAGTTTTTAGACCTCTGTCAATGGAGTCCTAGCTCTCTCAGCATTTCTCTATTCACCATTATAGCAAAAGATCATCAATATGGTTGATTGAATATGAGGTAACATGGTTATGATTCAATGTGTTTTCATACGAACACATAGGATGCCCCAATAATAGAATTTTGACACACAAGTTTTTTTTTTTTTTTTTTTACACACAAGTTACTACAGCTGATCGAGTAGAAAAATAACAATTAAGATGTAAAACAATTTATGATCAAGTGGAAAATTTTATATTATAAATTAGAGCAAAAAAGAAAAAGAAAAAGAAAATGGAGAAAATCATGATTTTGAAAACCAGACTGGACCGGCCGGTCCAATCAGTTGACCCGTCGGCCGGCCCAATTTCTTGCCCGGATTATCCCACATAACCGTTTGTATTAAAAATCTTGTTTGTACCAATTGAGTTGCCGGTTAAACCAACAATCCGCTTAAAACCCTGTCCATTAAACTGCTGGATTGACAGTAATAGAAAAAATAAAGATTCTATTGAACTTGTGTTTTTATTGGAAATAGCTGTTCTTTTACTTAAAGCGAGACCTCAAATCCCAAATATTGTCTACTCTGAAGATTTTGCCCAATCAACCATTTTAAAAAATCTGTCCAGCAGTTAGTTTATTAAACAACTAAAAATATTTAATACACAAAAAAAAAAAAAAAAAAAAAAAAAAAAAAAAAAAACCAAGGTATGATAAATGTTAATACTTGATTTGTCACTCATTTAACTGTGTAGTGTCTATCTTTCTTATCATATCATTGTGGATAAATTTAAAAATCTAAATTGTAAACCTATAACTAAATTATTTTGTATGAATTTTATGTATAAAAATTGTGTAAGTCTTTATGGGTGAACAAAAATTTGTGTACGTTTAACATTGAATCATAAGCAACATCATTTTATAAGCATGGTTGAAATTCATTTTGCTGACAAGTCATCATAATAGATTTGCAACTCATATAATTTTGACACATAATCAAACACTACGATTGATCTTTATAAATGGATTATGATAGGAGAAAGATTATGATACACATTTTTTAAAGGTGTATATCATATATATTTTATAATTAAAAAAGAAAATGAAATAATTTTATATTTTTTGAGTCATAATTAAAAAAAAATTATAATTAAACATTGCATGAGGCATAATCAAACATATCAAAATAATATTATAACTAAAAAAAAAATGACATAACTACATATACATATGGTAATAAATATATATTATAAAATTCTCCTTATAATAGTTTGTAACCAATAACAATTTAGATCATAACTAATAACAATTTAGATCATAACTTGAAAAAAAATATACACCCCTTGAGATTTGTTTAAAATACGAATTGCCCCCTGTGATTTAGAAATTTACAAATACCTTCATATCAGAATTTTTTATTTAACAGAATTAATTGAAAAAGTGAAATTTCTAACTGTTCACCTATACAATAATAAAATTATCTGAATTATTAATTGAAATAAAATTTTAATATCATTAAAAACTGTTAATTAATTTGATAATTTATTAATAAAAGGACCTATTTGTTATAAAATTAAAAATCTTAAAGGACATAATATAACTTCTAAAATTATATGGAGTAATTTGTAATTTAAGTAAATTTCAAGAATTATATTTATAATTTACACTAAAAAAATTTAGTGTATTTGTGTTATCCATCCTAAATTATGGAAGCTTATAATTTTCCTACAAGTTCATCCTTGGTACTTTTGCCGACCTCATAATTTCTCTGATGACATCGCCCAGTGAAGAGCGGTGGCCGTGAATCTACTTTTTCGGCGCACTTTGGGTTGTTTTGTGAGGGGCTGAAAAAAAAAGGTAAATTTTTTTTACTAATTTTGGATTATATCACCTCTTATATTAAACAGTGAAAAAAGTTAAAAAAAATTAAAAGTTAACTTTTTACCATCATCCCAAAACATACTTAATTTAAGAAAAATGGATTTGAATTTGCAAAATTATTTATATATTTTGGAACTTCGTATCTATGCTATTATATAAAACAAAGACTATATTTGATGCCCTAAAATCTTTAATTTTAATTTTTTTTTAAAAAAAATTACACTTTGAATAGTACAGCACACATATTGTGATAGTATTTTTTTATTATTTATTTTTATATTTTTATTTAAATTATATACTCATTATATGTGTCACCCAATAATATATGGATTGGGGGTGGGGAATATTCATTCATCATTTTTGGTCCCATTTTGTCTTCAATTATGGCTCTCATTGTCCTTTCAATATCCTCAATTTTGGCCATTTTTTTAACAACCAATTATTTAAAACTTGGCTTTTTTTAGAATGAGAATTGCTATGAAGAATTATTAAAGTTTTCTTGGACAGGATATTGTGGTGTTGTTAATTTGATTTTTATTGATAAAATAGTTAATTATTTTTACAAAATTACTATAAATAATAGAATTTCATTGATTAAAAGAAATTCTACTCTTAAATAAATAACTCGGCAACAAAATCTTAAAACCTAGCTGTAAAAGATTTATTTGCTGCGGATTATTGCCCATTACCCATTATGAGGTTTCTCTTAATAGTTCCAAAAAAATGAAAATGAAAAGAAAGATAGAGTGTAGGTGACCACTTTTTAGTAAAACAAAAATTGTATTTTAGAAAAATAAAGATTAAGGTTACACTTGTTTAGGAATTGAGGAGTTTGTTGGATCGTTGATCCATGAGATAACTCAATCTTAGTTTTGGAAATTGGGTCGGGTATTGGATCCGGATTTGGATGCCCATGTGGTATGACCCATGACCTATATCAGATCATCTAAATAATTTGAATTTGAATTTAAATTATTTTCTATCCTATTTGGATAACCTACTATCTATTATCTATATATATCATATCTTATCAAGAGATATGGATAGATAAATAGAATCAGCCTATATATCAGATACGTTATATATGGGATGGGGGATGATTAGAATAACCAACGATTTGTTTTTCCCATACTCTCTTTCTAACTCTCTCTCATCTGTAAAACGATCAAGCCTTTACACTGTGACTAGTGTGGGTGATACTAATACTGTAGTATCACTCCATTCTTGGGTGTTCATAATTTGCAAGCACGTGATTTACCCACAAGATTCTTCGTTTCGGATTTTTTTACACAAGGTATGGTTTAAATCCTTTTACCCGCTGCGTTATCCATATTTTACATTGGTATTAGAGCTTTAAATGGGTATTTTCGTACTTATTTTTATACATTAAAGTATGTATATAATTATATATATATATACATGATACATGCATGAAAATTAATATTTTTTCAAACTTTCTCCGATCAACCTGAAATTTACATATGTTGTAGTACATTTCATCTAGAATATAACTGCAAAATTTCATGAAAATCCAACGGTTAGATTGCAAGAAAAATATAGACCCATTTTACATTCTCGAAACTTTGTTTGTATGATGGTTTTCCATGCTTTAATTTCAGTCTACAAATCTTACATATTTAAAATCCTTGTTTTGAGATCTTCGAAACCATATATTATTTGTTAGATTTGGACTTACGGTTGATGAGAAAAATCAAACCCTAATTTGGGTTCGTTTTGATTTTTTTTTTTTTTTTTGTGTGGCTTAAGGAAAAAGATGAAGTACAGAGTTTCTACACATCCACTCTCACTAGAGAGAGTGTGAGATACACCCCATTATTTCTATTTATTAAATGTCATTTTTGAGACCACTAATGTTTTTATTTTGAAAAATAGAGTCCGACAATACCAAAATTGGACCAGAAAACACCCCATAAGGTAGTGCGTGGACTGCACGTGCCAGATGACGCCATCAGCGCCGTCCACGTGTGCTCCACGCGTCACTGCTAGCCCGCACGCGCCAGGTGCACTTTTCACACGCGCGTCATCCGTGTTTCTCACGCGTGCGTCGAACCGAGCCACGCCGTGCCGTTTTTCATGCTGGCTTGGCTGCTTGGTGCTAAGGCACTGTTTTTTTTTTAAAAAAAAAATCAAAATTGCTTTAAATGGTCATAAGTGATTCGTTATAGCTTTGTTTTAAACGTGGTTGGTACTGTTAGACTCAGAATTAAATTTTTTATCTACTGTAAAATTTTCAAAATTTTATGAAAACGAAAAATATTTTTCCTAAAATAATAATTCATTATTTCTACTTTAAAATGCTTATGGTGTTACATGACTAAACATGCTATTTTAGTAACTTTTTGGCTTTTTACGAAAAGATGTGCAGAAAAGTAGAGAGGTGATGTGACAAGTTTTAGTTGGCTTTTTGGCTTTTTGGCTAAAATAGCCACTCCCCAAACGAGGCCTTAAAGTTTCTGAAGCTGAATTTTTTACTGTAGACTATTGTAATGGTTTATTATTTACTGGTATGATTGTTGCATTTTACCCGACTCTGGAATATTTATTTCTAATTTTATGTGTGTTTATTAATTATTTAAAATTCTAAAAACTTTCAAAAGTGATGTACTTACTGTTATGGCAAAATCTGAATATTAAACACAACATATTATTATTTTTTCCTAGAGTTTGTAATATGTTGTGATTAGAAAAGCATGATTAGTTTTTCTTTATTGAATTCCATTGTTAAATAAATATAGCATGAGTTAATTGTAAATTTACATTAAGATGCTATTATATGGAATTAGACTAATTAGACTAAGAAGTGGGAGGCTTTTTTTTTTTTTTTTTTTTTTTTTTTGCTCATGGAATTAAATTAAATTTTGATAATTGTTACTAGAGTCGCAAGAGATGGTTACGAGCATAGCAAATTTTCGATCTTAAGACGTGTGTAATGTTATCATTATTTAATTTAGATTCTTTTACTGCAAAATAATTTTGTGTTGCTATCATTAATATCCCCTGGGCATTTGTTCTTCCTTTACTCTGTATATAGAAATGGCAGCTAAGACAGTGGTAGCAAACTTAACTAAGGGAGAGAAATTGGATGACGATAACTATGACATATGGCGCCGTAAGATCCAATACCTCCTCAATGAGCAAGAAGTTTTGAACACACTTGAACAAGTGGTGGTTGAGCCTGAGCAGGGCAATACAGCTCGACATCATCGTGATCTTGAAGTCTATCAGAGTTGGAGTAATAAAGATCAGTGTGCGCGCTTTACCATATTGAGCAGCATGCACAATGACTTGATTAGTGAGTTTGAGCATTGCTTGACTGCATTTGAGATATGGGAAGCTCTCAAGAAAAAGTTTGGTGTCACCTCTTTGGCAAAGCTACATGGACAGGCTATGAAGTTTGACTCTTATCAAAAAAAGGCGCATCACTCGATAAAGCAGCATTTGAGGGTCATGTCAGCTATGACACATGAGCTTGCGATTGCTGGGCACAATTTGACTCAAGAGCAACAAGTACAAGCTGTGATTCGCTCATTGCCAAATTCTTGGGAGTAGATGAAGCCGAACATGATGCATAATGAGAGTGTGAAAACATTCGAAGACATATTATGTCATTTAGAGCTAGAGGCTGAGCACCTAGAGGCGGCTAAGTCTGGTGGTTCTGCTATGGTGGTTAAGTCAAGCTCACGTAGGACTTCTCAATTCCAACGTGGAAAAGCAAAAGGTGCTCCTAAGAAGCAAGCAGCAACTGCGTTAAAGCCCAATGGCGCTAGAAATTTCAAGCGTAAGGGCAAGAGAGGTGGCAAGAAGGTAAAGGCTAAACTGACATATTTTAATTGTAACAATGAATGACATTTCGCTCGGGATTTCCCTAAGCAAAACAAGGTACTCCCTTACTTAATTTCTCGCATTCAATACTTTGTTTCTAGTCAAGCATTAATTGCTTATTCTCCTCATTTTTGGGTTGTAGACTCAGGAGCAACAGACTACATCGCGAGGAATAGAGTAGGGTTCGCTGAGTATCGCCGAGTACCTGTTAGGAGTAGAAAAGTTTACATGGGGAATGAGTCCACTGTGGAGGTGCTTGGCATTGGCACATACAAGCTGGAAATGCGATGAGGGTGCACCTTGTATCTTCATGATGTTCTTTATGTTCCAAATATTCAGCGAAACTTAGTTTCAGTTATTAGCATGATAAGCCTTGGTTTTAGCTTTTGTTTTGAGAATAATGATGTTAGCATTTATTTGGAAATAATTTTTTTTTATGGTTTTGGTTATCTTTTAGATGGTTTCTTAGTTTTGGATATGGATGATTCTAGTTTTAATAAAAATGCCAATGGCTCTATTTCTTACATTCCATCTATTTGTGATAATGATTCTATGAGATGGCATGCTAGATTAGGCCACATAGGGCAAAACAGCATGACTAGATTAGCTAGAGAAGGCTTTTTAGGCCCACTCGCTAGAGTCACTTTACCTACTTGTGAGCACTATCTTGCTGAAAAGGCAATAAGGAAACTATTTGGGAAAGCCAAAAGGGCATCTATCCCATTACAACTTATTCATTTTGATATATGTGGACCAATGAATGTGAGGGCAAGGCATGGAGCCCCTTATTTTATCATATTTATAAATGACTGCACGCGTTTTGGCCATGTCTATTTGATTTCTCACAAGTCAAAAGCATTGGATTGCTTTAGACGGTATGTTAATGAAGTGGAGAATCAATTAGACAAGAGCATTAAGGCTCTAAGGACTAACTGGGGATGCGAGTATCTAGCTGAGCAATTTAAAGTGCTCTATGAGGAAAAAGAAATTATCAGGCAATTAAACACTCCTGGGACTCCGTAGCAAAATGGTGTAGCGGAGAGAAGGAATCGCACATTGCTTGACATAGTTAGATCTATGATGGCGCAAGCTAATCTTCCTATTTCTTATTGGGGGAGATGTTTTGTTGACTGCTGCCTACATCCTTAACTATGTGCCCTCTAAATCAGTTCCTTCCATCCCATATGAGATGTGGACCGGCAAAAAGCCTGATATAGGCAATTTGCGGCCTTGGGGTTCGACAACTTACATACACAACGCTTCTTATAAGTCTAGGAAGTTGGGCCCTAGAGGAAAGAAGTGTATCGTTATTCGCTATAGTGAGCATTCTAAGGGTTATGTGTTTATTAGGGAGCATCCGAATGAAAGTGTGATTGAAATTGAGTCACGAGATATGGATTTCCTAAAGGAGGATTTCCCTAGCAGAGGTGAGGTAACTAGAGATGTAAAACTCTATTAGATAGAGGATCTACATGAAGGCGCACCTAGTAGCCTAGTAGAGAATGAGAAAATAATCCCTCAAGCTCCTGGGGACAGTCGGAGCGATTTACCTATCCATGGATTGGATCCAATGGATAAGGATTCTCTGGACTCTCAACTGCGTAGAAGCAAATGTAGAGCTATACCCCGTTGTCATTTTGAGATTAAGGGAGAAGCGTTCATGATTGCTCCGAGTGATGAGATGGAGCCTAAGAATCTCAAAGAGGCTCTCTCATCCATTGCTAATAAAGAATGGAGTGCTGCAATGGATGAAAAAATAGAGTCTATGAAGAAAAATCATGTCTAGGACTTAGTTGATTTGCCGCTAGGGCGTAAGACTATTGGGAACAAATGGGTTCTCAAAATCAAGTGCAAGGTGGATAGTTCCACAGAAAGGTATAAGGTTCGCCTAGTGGCGAAATGCTACACCCAATTAGAGGGTGTGGACTATGAGGAAACTTTTTCACCAGTTGTGAGGCTTGCCTCTATTCGCCTAATTTTGGCCATAGTAGCTCAGTTGAACTTAGAGCTATATCAAATAGACGTTAAGACTGCATTTCTCAGTGGAGAATTGGATGAAGAGATCTATATAGATCAACCAGAAGGCTTTGTGACAGTAAGTCAGGAGCGCAAAGTTTGCAAGCTTCAACGATCTATTTATGGCTTAAAGCAATCATCCAGACAGTGAAATCTAAGATTTCATCGAGCCATTGTTTCTAATGAGTTTACAATGATCGATGAAGATCACTGTGTGTACGTTAAGCGATCCAAGGACATTTTTCTGATATTGTCATTATATGTGGATGACATATTATTGGCAAAAAATGACAAGGATATGATTGTCGCCACTAAAAAGTGGTTGTTCTTTACAATTGAGATGAAAGACATGGGTGAAACAAGCTATGTGCTCGGTGCTAAGATCCTTAGGGATCGCTCGAGGTGACTTCTTGGTTTGTCTCGAGAGACTTATATTAAGACTATCTTAGAGCAATTCCATGCAAAATTGCAAACCCATTGACATTCCTGTTGCGAGAGGTAAGAGCCTAAGCCTTGATATGGGTCCTAAGACTTCAGAAGAGAAAGAAAAGATGGCCTGTGTACCCTACGCAAATGCTATTGGGAGCTTGATGTATGCTATGATGTGTACACGCCTTGACATTTGTTATGCAGTCGAATTGGTGAGTCGTTACCAATCCAACCCAGGACCAGCTCATTGGAAAACAGTTAAGAGGATATTACGATATCTTAGAGGGACTACAGACTACACACTCTACTACCAAAGTTTAGATCTACGACTAGTTAGCTATTTTGATGCTGATTGGGGAGAAGACTTAAATGAGCGTAAGTCCACTTTAGGATATGCTTTCATGCTTAGCGATGGTGCTATTTCTTGGAGCAGTAAGAAGCAATCATGTGTCGCCTTATCGACTATAGAGGTTGAGTTTGTTGCTTGTTCATCTACCGTTCAGGAAGCCGCTTGGTTGAGGAGATTCTTTCAGCATTTGGATTTTGTCACACACACTTCAGGCCCTGTGACTATCCATTGTGACAGCATGGCTACACTCGCTTACGCTAAGGATCTTAAGTATCACGGGAGAACCAAATACATTGATGTGAGGTTCAACTTTATCAGAGACATTGTGGCGCAGAAAGAAGTGATCCTAGAGCACATCTCTACGAGTTGCATGGTTACAAATCCTTTGACTAAGCCCATTGCTAGAGATGTTTATCTTACTCATGTTAGGGCTTTAGGACTACGTAGGTGGCGATATATGTGTATTCAGATGAACTTTTAATTTTATTTATTTTATTTTTTTATTTTTTTGGGAGGGGGAAGGGTATTTATGCCATTAGTATTCATATTTGTTTCTATTACACATTTATGTTTACTACATTTTGCAATGGTTTGTGAATTAGCACACGCAGAATAAATAAATTTAATGTTAGCAAGCAAGATGGGCTCACTCACACGAGCAATCACCCTTAGCGCTAGGTGGCGAGCAAGGATGAGACTAGTGGCTTATTGTATTTGGAGCCAAGAGAGAGGCTAAAATTATCCACTAACTATGTCGCCTTGGTTGGAGCCAAGATGAGGTCTTGTTAAAGACCGGCCATGGATAAAAGAGTACCCACTTTTCCATGATGTGCCTGTTATGGATAGCCAGATGTGAGATCTCATTTGATGCCTAGGAGGTGAGCAAATAGAGATTCGAGTTAGACGCTTGGAAGCAACTTGTGCGCTTAAGAGCAACTAGACTAAGATTTGTATGGTGTGTGAGCTTAACATCACTCTTTGAAAGAGTTACTCCATTATAACATGTATTCGTACTGCATGTGCTTACCAACCTGTTAGTGAGGTGAAAGAATGGATCCCTGCTTCCTCACTGTGTGAGTCCTAAAAGTCATTTTTCCAATGACTTCATTTTTGTTCCTTTTGTGACCTTTGACTATGTCATAAGATAAGGAGTTGATGTGCAACTACTTTGGTATGTTGTCTGAGGTCATGTATGATTCGGCTTTAAGGGACATTACTGGGAAAGCGGTCAATTTAGAATTAAATGATATGAGGGTGAAGGGAAGATAATCTAGTTTTACATCTCTGCTCTATATTCACTATCAACAACTCACATCACTCTGTATGGGATGCTGATTGGGTGTGAATATAATGTAGGATCTAGGAGAGTCAAACATGCTCTTTGAGGGATTAGAGATGTTTTGGACCGATGTAACCAGATAGGTCTAGGTACATGAGACACTATTTCTATTCTTTTTGGGTTAATGTCTCTTTGCTGGCTCATATTGAGTTTCTAGTGTAGAGCTCCCACATGCAGGTGTTCTCAGCGGTCGAACGGTTAATTAGCTAGTAGGAGATTATTAAATGTTTGGGGATATTGAGATAGAGATGTGGCAGTGTCATGTCAACTCATGTGCGAGTAGGAGATGTTAGAAATTGGGCCGGGTATTGGACTAAGATTTGGGCACCCATGTGGCATGAACTATGACCCATATCAGATCATCTAAATAATTTGAATTTGAATTTAAATTATTTTCTATCCTATTTGGATAACCCATTATCTATTATCTACATCTATCATATGTTATCAAGAGATATGGATAGATAAATAAAATTGGCCTATATATCAGATACGTTATATATGGGATGGGGGATGATTAAAATAACCAATGATTTGTTTTTTCCATAGTCTCTCTCTAACTCTCCCATCTGTAAAACGATCAAGCCTTTGCACTGTGTGGGTGATACTCATACTGTAGTATCACTCCATTGCTGGGTGTTCATAATTCATGGTTGTCAAGCACGTGATTTACCCACAAAGTTCTTCATTTCAGATTCTTTTACACAAGGTATGGTTTAAATCCTTTTACCCGCTGCGTTATCCATATCTTACACTGAGGTTAGTAAGGTCACAGTTACTTTATTAACTCAAATTTTAAGAATTTCTTGCAATCTCAAAAGATAGTCACATGAATGACTGACCAACTATCTTATACAGATAATAAATTAATTTAGATAACAACATAACACCCTACTTGATTTTAGCGACATATTATGAAAAACGTCACTAAATGTCACTTTTTTTTTAGGATATTTGGATTTATACAAACACTTGTGAGATTTAATGGTATACATGTTCTTCTAATAATTAACCAATCGATTGCTTTGATTTTTTAAGGGATTGTTTGGAATAAACTAAATAATTCAATTTTATTTTTTCGATTTTTTGCTATATTGATTTTTTTTTTTTCTGATCTGTCTTCTGGAGATGAATTTATAAAGTAATTTTTTTTTAAAAAAAAACTTAGTTTACTATTTTTTATTTATCTTTTTCATTTTTAGATTTTTTGTATATATTTTTTCATTTTCGATTAGTTTTGTCAAGCTAAATCTAGAAATTTAAAATTTTTTCAATTTAAAAAAAAAATTTAGTAAAGACGAAAAAAAAACAAAATCACCAAATAAGCAAACTCCAAACACCCACTAATTTTTTAATCTATTATCTCTAAGGAAAATGTAATTGTATTATTTTTGTATATGTTATTGGAAAAATTATTTATAAGTCATATTAGGGAAACTTATGCTACATATAGTCCTACTAAAAAACTTATGTTCCCATAAGTCCTGTGGAAAGTTTGTTGACACATTTACCCTTAATATTAGTTGTTAATATCATAAATAATAGTAAAACCATATATAGGAAATTGCATGTTACCATAGATCATATCTATATAAACGTAACGTGACACCTACATAAACGTAACGTTACACCTATGATCTATGGCAACATTCAATTTCCTATATAGAAAATTGAATGTTGCCATAAATTATATTTATATGAAACGTAACGTGACACCAACATAAACCAGCAACATTTTCACATTCAATTTAAAAAAATAAAAACTCATTAAGTTTGCGAAACGTAACGTGACACGTTACGTTACGTTTATGTATGTGTCACGTTACGTTTGTGTAGATGTCACGTTATGTTACGTTTATATAGGTGTCACGTTACGTTACGTTACGTTTATGTAACTATCACGTCACGTTACGTTTATGTAGGATCTTGTGGAAAACATTCTTATTTAAATAGGACTTGAGACTCTATAAGAAATTATACAGGACTTAGCGTACCATAAGTGTCTGAAAAAGGACTTATAAATAAGTCTCCCTATTTTATTTGGGACAAAAATAAAAATAAAAAAAATCTAGAATTTAAGCCTTGCAAGAAAATAAATTTTGATTTTTTAATTTTGTCAATTTAAACTCTAATCTTTCGATTTATTTTCAATCTAAACCATTAAACTATTTTCGTTAAGTAAAATTGAAGAAAAATAGAATTTTTTAGTCATTAAACTCAATGTAAATATACATAAAATATCTAAAATACATTTTTTCATAAGTTTAATAATTAAAATATTTATTTTTTCATTAATTTTACTTAACAAAAATAGATAAATGATTTACTGGTATTCTCGTTGGTGTAAATAAAGATAAATGATTTAAATTGAAAGTAAACTCAAATATAAAGTTTAAATGGATCGGATCGTAAGTAGGTTCACACTCGAGTCGGGTCGAATGGTCCAAATAGGATATGATCGAGAGAAACGAGACCAACAAGTTTGGGCCTCCAATAATCTCTGGTACTGTCTTCTGAACACAAGTTTTTTTTTCATCCCTTCTATTTTCTCAACAACCAAACGCTTCAGATATGAAGTAAAAAATCAACCTTCATTCAGGACTTTCAAGATGTGTTTGCTTTTATTTTCTCTGTGTTTTTGGAAATGAGTCGAGTACTGTTTGGTTGTTGAGAAAATGTAGGAAAAAGGTATAAGTCTTGGATTTTATATCAGTAAATCTTAATTTTGCTTGTTTCCCAATTCGACCTTTAATCATTGCGGCTCACATTGATGTTCAAAGTAAATTACCAATTATTGTGTTGAATAAAGTTTGTGTGTGTGGTTATGATGATGGTGTGTTCAGATGTTTTCAATTTATACTTGAATTTTCCTTTATTGTTGAAGTATACATTCTTCAATTGTTCTAGCTTCCACCACTATAAAGAGAAATTGATTGTCAGCTTTATGTTCCATGACATTTAGCATCACAATCACACAGCTATGGGAGATTTGGAATATAACCCAACAAAGTCCAGGTTTTTATACCATTTTTAGTGCAGAATATTACATAATGTGGGTTTTAAACTATGATCTTAAAAGCATTACCCGGAACGATCCCATTACACTGGGGTGTGCTGGGATGCGGGGTAGACTAGGTTTAGCTCTTACCTTTATATGATTTGCAAAGAGTGGCTTCCATTGGAATTAGACTTGCAATCTCATATGCTTGGTAAATTGACATGTTCTTTTCAATTTTATTATTTAATTTTGACCATCTACTGGTTAAGATAATTATTAGCCATGTCATGCTAATACTGCTAAATGCTATTACTACCTGGTTAATCCTTGATTATAGCTTTAATTTGAAATGGTTTGGAGAGCAGCTCAGAAAATCATACACCACTAGAAGATTCTCAAAGGAGATAATGTAAGAGAAAGAGAGAGGATTATTTTCCTCTTTGTACCTGTATGGTTCTATTCTCCGCCTTGTTCTCATCTTAAATGAACGTTTCCTTCTTTTAATTTGTAGGTGATGGTAACCAGGGATAAAGATTTAGGTGGGACTGGAGTTGTTAAGCATGTCATTCGCTCTCAAAATCATTTGATTGTTGAGGGGGAAAATCTGGTGAGTGGCACCTTCCTAAGCTACTCGATTATATTTAACTTTTGTCTTGTAGACATATGGATGAGGTTAATATACGCACAATAAAATTTTAAATTTCATTATATTCAAATAACATCTTGGACAAACTTGCTACCCAACCAAATGCATATTGAAAAGTTACTTCTCTCTTCATTTTCCTTTCATTGATTTTACTTTCTAGTACTTTCACTTTCCACAATTTTTTTGCCTTTCTAAGGCAGTAACCTGTCAACATGGGTTTTTGTGTTGATTTTGCAGCCGTTGTGTATGTTGTGATTTCTTGACTGCATATTGCCAAGGCTCACATGTATAGTTCAAACAGTTCTCTCAGTTATGAGAGCATTCAAAACATTCTCTATGTTTATCATATTTAGTTTAGTAGGAAAATGAAAAGGCCATAGTTTCTGTTAGGCATGTCTGAAACTGAAAAGAATATTTGGAAGATAAGTAACTTCTGGATGGAATTTAATTTTGATACTGTCTCTGAATAGCTTCCACTCAATTGGCAACCTTTAGTATGGTCCTTGCTAACTTCTTGAAGGCCCCTGGTAGCTGCTTATTTAAAAATCATTCTTAAATTATAGTTTCTTGTTAGAGTACAAATAATTGCTAGACTTTTTTTTGAGAAAATAATTGTTTGACACTTGAATTTAAAAGTAGCCCTTGATGTCATTTGTTCAAATCTAATTTTCATTGAAGGTCTAATGTGATGTGGTGGCTTGTTTTTGTTTGTTTTTTCAGTTGGCCCAAGGATACTCCGATGGATCTGGCATTGGAAAAGACATATGACGCCAAAACTGGGAAGGGCATGCTTGATCTTATAAATCTTCTCTTCAATTTTATTGCAGATGAGTGCCCGTCAGGTGTTATTTTTTTGTACTTGTTTTGAGAAATTCTCATGTAGTTTGTGTTATGGAATAATTCTTAAACACAATTATGTTATTTGAGTTTCAGTAAATGAAAAAAGGGATTGGTCTCTCTCTCTCTCTCTCTCTCTCTCTCTCTCTCAAACCATTTACATGTATTGATGAAGATTGCATACGTGAAAAGGCTTGACTACAAACAAAGATCAATTTTGTTTTTACGGTTCGAATTTTCTGATTCAACTTAAAACATAAGGGATTGGGAATAGTTATATTCATTTTTTTCATTAATGTGTAATAAATTTTTTTTTTTTATTTACAATTGAACAGTAATTTCCCCCTTTTTTTTTTCCCTTGGACTTTCCATCCATAAAAAATTATCATATGAGTTAGAAATATCATAGTGTTCACAACAACTAATGAAAATGCAAAATAGTTGACAGAGAGTCACTACTCCAAATACACTATGTTTGGATTTATGGATTTTGAGATAGGGATTTAAAAAAGAAAAAAGAAATGGAGAAAAAATTTAGCTTATGATTCATTTGCATCTCCCTCATCTTTTTCGTTTTCTTTTCAAAATCCTTACTCAAATCGATCATCCAAACACAGCCGTAGAGATTATTTTGTGAATGACTTTTGTTATACATGAATTGAAGGGGGTTAGGAATTCAAAATTGTAAAATAGAAAATTTTTAAGGTGAGGCACCACTTTCTATAGGAGTTCAACGTATTAACCTCCATGTCACACAACTCCAGCTCCAACTCAAGTGTAAAATAGTTTGAGCTTTTGATCAGATTGAAGGATGTCTTCTGGTTTGTCTTTGCATTTCTACTTGCTGCAATCAGAGTCAACGTAAGAGTAACAAATAGTGCCAGCCTCCACATGGTAGCAGTAACTTTCTGTTCAGAATAGTAGTAGATGTTAGGCAAATAAAGCAACATATTGGAATCACAAAGAAGACAACCAACGCAAAAACAGAGGAATAAAATTGGATTCCCTCATTGATTGGAATGATTATTATTCTGGAATGATTTTTCATGTAAAGTTGTTTTGGTGTGGAGTTTTATATCTACATGTCTTGAATTTGGTTTTGGATTTTGGTGTTTTTTCTTTGGTTTGTCTTGAATAGGAAGTGGAAAGACATAAACATGTAAATAGAGTCAGAATTCAAATCCAAACCTATTTCTATGTGGCTGCCATCTAAACAGAACAAGCCTTCCTTGAAAAATTTTTTGCACTTTAGAAGTTGATGCAGCTTTGCTGCCCACTGATACTGATCTGAGCAATATACATGTATGTACAGGACTAATGATGTTTCCAAATAAAAATGACTCTAGGGAACATTAAATCACTAAGATATTCTTGAAAACCCAATAAAAAGCTGTTTATTTCCTTGCATGGCTTTTCTGTGAAATCATCAGCAGTTAGTGTACATAGTAAGCAAAAAGGAATAGATCACCTATTAGTGGAATCTATATGCATGTTTTTCTCCTGACATTGCTACATTGTTTTGTCTCTCTTATAGAGATTTTGTCTCTCTTAGTGGAATCTATATGGATTTTGGTGAATGTTTTGAATCACTTGAGGGAGCTCCTTATATGGGACCACTTTTCTTTAGCTTCTCATGCAATAAAATTATTTTTTAAGTGCTCTTTTGGATAGCCTGTTCCTATGTATATTAGATTATAATATCTGGCTTATGTATAACAATTTTCATATAATTCTCTATTTACCATTGTCATGATGCTGTTTCATGGCTTTGCAGTTAAGGAAGTGGCCTTGCAATTGAGACTGCTACTGTCAGAGAAGCAGCTTCTGGTTTCTGTTGCTGGAGGAGTTAAATTAACAGACCCCCAGGTTTGGCACCACAACTGTCTATGGCTTATTGCACATAATATTCCTTGATAGATGAATTTACTAAAGCTGAAAGCCTTATTCCATACTATTTTAATATTATGTGACATAATGCCCCTTGCAAGAGTAGAGTTATCTTAATTTTAGTGTCTATGAGTATGTATCTTCAGTTTATGTTTTATTGGGTTATTTGTGTTAAATCTATGTGCAGAGATTATTAAGAATAAATGTATTGTTTTGAAGTGATATTTAGTGATAATGAAAGAGTTTCTATATAATTAACCTGTTGAAAGCCTATAAAATTCGAAGAATATATTTATGTCTTCCACTGTATTTTCTACAGCCTTTTTACAAACTTAACTAAGTTTACGTGTGTGGTGCTTCTAATTGCTCATTCATGAAAATGTCCAACTGTTTATGTTTTGATATGTTTATGAAATGAGGAAAATATAAGGATGGAACTATAGTTTTGATGAAAAACAACTTGATGTTCAAGTCAGTCAACAAAAAATGTTGCCTATTTAGGGAAAGAGGTTCTCAGATGTGTTAATACAAAAAATTGCTGTCTTTCAAGCCTGTACCACCCGTATCTTCTTCTTCACCCTCTCAATTTGCTTGTACCTTTGTTGGAGTTTCCTCTTTGTGGCTTCCATCTTCAGTTCATAAGCTTCTGCATCATTGAAGCGCGTAGACTTGTGTTCTTTCACTTTCTCTTTGGCCGGTTCACTGATTTTGCTGATCTCGGTGCTTTGCCTCGGACACTTTGCAGTCGCCTGAGGGACAGAACATTGCTCATCTTTCATGTTCTCAGACTCGGAGCTTCTCTTTCTCTTCGGTGATTGTAATAATGCACTGATTTTGCTGATCTCAGTGCTTTGCCTCGGACACTTTGCAATCGCCTGAGGGACAGAACATTGCTCCTCTTTCTTGCTCTCAGCCTCGGTGCTTCTCTTTCTCTTCCGTGATTTGGCCGCTTCACTGATTTTGCTGATCTCGGTGCTTTGCCTCGGACACTTTGCAATCGCCTGAGGGGCAGAACATTGCTCCTCTTTCTTGTTCTCAGACTCGGTGCTTCTCTTTCTCTTCGGTGATTGTAATAATGCGCTCTGAACGAGAGACAATTGCTTTCCTTTGCCGTGTGTGGGGATTGGGAGATCATGATCATGACGGTGATGATCATCATCATCATCGATCTCAGAATCAGAAAAATAATCTCCTAGCTCTTCTTCTGTATCCAAAGCAGAGTCGTTCACCAGCTCTGATACAATCCCATTTAACCAATCAACATCTCCATCATTCAAATCCAAATCCAAAGAATCATCATCATCATCAACATCATCATGGGTAACACAGTAACCTCCTCTGATGGGCTGCCTTACATAGAGTTTCTCAGCGATTCTATCTCTTCGCTCAAAAAAATCATTGGGTCGATACCACGCTGCGACGTTGATGGCCGAATCAATCACCGTGAATATATCATCTACGGCTTCCAACTTCTTCTTCCAGGCCTCCATTGCTGCCATACTCATTCCCATCGATTGATTAACCCAAAAATAAAAAAACCCTTTCGAGAACAGAGCAGTGAGTTCCTTTCCTGGTAAGTATGTAGGTTGTTTCAATCCCCTCTCTCTCTCTCTCTCTCTCTCTCTCTCTCTCTCTCTCTATCTATCTATATATATATATTATTGAAAGTAGAGTTTTTATGGATTTAAATTTCTTTTATTACCTATAGAGTTTTATATAAACTCAAATTTCTTGTAAATTTTACAAATTAGTGTTTTCATTGATTTATATTTCCTTTATTACATGTAGAATTTTATACAAATTTAAATTTCATATAAATTTTACTAATTTTACCTATTTTATATGAAGTTTATAAAATAGTATTTTATACAAACTCAAATTTCATGTAAATTTTACTTATTTTATATAGAGTTTATAAAATAGAGTTTTTCATTTTATAAGGGTTTATATTTTCTTTATTTAAATTATAGTAATTTTACTTATTTTATATGGACTTTATTTGACAAATATTTTTTTTATGATAAATCGAGATAATCCATAAACCCAATACCAATTTTAAGTTTCATGTTTTCTTCTTAATTCTTTCAAGGGTGTTAAGATTTTTTTTTAATACTAAATTGCCTTCCTTTTTTTTCTTTTTCTTTTTTTCTTCTTATTTTCTTGTGCACTATTCTATATTCAATATCAATTCTATATTATGGATTTAACTTTTAAATTTTATGGTAATTCCATATATGAAATTATACTTTATTTCCTACATTGTTTTATATATTCACAACTGACAAGAGAAAAAATCTGCACACCAATGATACTCTTGAGGAATCTGTAAAGTTTGGATTGCTTGAGTTACTTTATCAATTGTTGAACAATAAGTTTTTTTTATATTATATTTTGACATCATATTATAGATGATTAATCACTTCACACACATATATTTATCTTTCGGAAACTTTCATTATTTTTTCTTTTTGGGTTTAGATGTTATTATGTGATTCTTTTTTGGTTAGTCGTTGTTGAATTTCTTTTATATAGTTGATCTTTTAATTTAATTAAGAGTGTTTTTTTACAATATTATAATTTAATATATATATATATCACATAAAATCATTATTTGAAAAAATTATTTTCTTATAACACACATTGTACCATCAAATATATTTGAAAAAACAAATAATACGTGCATTGCACAGATCAACTGCTAGTTTATTGTTGTTTTAGAATAAACTTATCAGTGTTTGAAAACGTTCAAACTATTTGCAATGCCACGTTTTTTTCAAAAATGGGGTTTATAAGCATCGCTAATATACACAAGTTTAGGGTTTAAGTTTTTAGACTTTAAGATTTAGGGTTTTGAGTTTTTATTTGTTTTATTTTTTATTTTATTTTTTTAGCCAATTTGTTTTAATTTTTAGATATATTTAATTAGATACATTTAAAAGTATAAAAAATTAATTAAAATATCAAAAAAATTCAATAAAATCTAAAATAATTTTTTTTTTTAAATCAAACCAGATAGACACAAAAAAGAAAGAAAAAAGGGGGGGGGGGATGCAACAATAAATCCCAAATCATAAACTTTGGAACCATTTAGTCCTGCCTTTTATCTTATGCACTAATAGAAAAATTCTATTTCCACACACATAATTAACTCAGGGCACATACTTAATGAAATATTAATTTAATGGCAATTATATCCTAAATAAAAATGATCATAACAGACATCCAATAACATCCATAATATTATATAGAAAAATTCTCTGTACACATCTTTTAAAACAAAAAAATCTCAATATACATCTTTTGAGTTAAATAAATAAATAAACCCTAGTTTTTCCATTGTTTGCTTTACTCTCTAAGTTTATACTCCATTGATTATATCGTTTTGTCATTAGAATCCACCATAATTCTTAATTTTTGTGATGGAAGAGTTGCAAATCAATGAAAATTCAAATTCAAATAACAATATGCCTGGTTACAACAAAAGCAGTTATGAAAATATAAGTTTTTTTGTGCAAATTTTTTTTTCACAATTTTAATTTAGTAAACCAGTGCCGAAACATGTTACTTTTTTCAGATATCAACTGTTGAAATTATTAATTCTATTTGGAACTCAACTTTAAAATTTAAGAATTTATTTCGGAAACCAAGTTCCGAATTTTTTTACATGTTTCGGAAGTTAAAAATCGAATAAACCTTTTTCATTCAGATAACTAGTACCGAATAAGCAAAATCGAATTGCTTCAAAAAAAAAAAAAACGAGAGTTAATGAAAAATAAGAGATAGATGGAGTTGTACGTCTTTAATGGAGTTTGATACAAAACGATGTTGTTTCAAGATCTATGTTGATACAAGTCGATGCCAATTAATGACTTTTTCGATCTTGACTAGATTGTTGATTGAAGGAATCTGTTTGATGATGTAACAGGAAATCAAAGGAGGTAGTTTGTTGTATAATCTAAAGATTCATGGAGCGATTTGCAGAGGGATTTCTTATGAAAGATGTTGCTTTGTTTTCAAGGTGGGTGGAATAAAAAAATGGGTCTACCAATGATTCTTTGTGGAACAAATGGTTTAAGTGGTGTGTGTAGAAGGATGTTATTTTAGGGTATAATTAGAACATGTGAGGTGTGGACTGAGGACAAAAACATAAAACCAATTTCATAAGGGTGTGCATTAAGAAACTATTTACATAGAGATAAAAGAGTACGGAAATAGAATTTCCCGCACTAATAAGTCCTATTTGAGTGATAATGGCATTGATGTCCCCAATGTTAGCGCGTGTTGTCCCAAATTTTTTGGATAAATTAGGGATTCGATGATGTGAAAATTACATTTGTACCCAAAAAGTTTACTGTTAGGTTTTTATTCTTGGCAATCCCGTTTGACAAAACTCCTTTCAATTGTAATCTTGTTCAACTTTTATTTTAGTGAGGCTATGAGTTTTTAGATGCGAATCCAATTTGAATTGTGCCTTGTACAGATGTTTCAGAAGTTAATTCTTTCATGTTTGCCACTTTGCTGACTATGTCGGGGATTGTAGTCGAAGTTGTTTGTCTGCTCGAGCGGCCATTCCTGCGCTCGAGCGGAGACCACGACCTTTCAAAAGTTTCACTCGCTTGCAAAAGTAATAGGAGTTGTTTTTCTTCTGCTCAAGCGGCCATTCCTGCGCTCGAGCGTAGATCCGCTCGAGCGGCCATTCTTGCGCTCAAGCGAGATTGCTGATCTATTTTTTATAAAAATACGGTTCAGTCATATTTTAGGGTTACGGCTGCCAGATCTTCTTTTTGGGTATTAGGTTTTTCTTCTGGAGCTTCTTTGCTTGTTTCCTTTGATATCTGTGAGAGTTTAATCATGAATTGAATGGATTATATCAAAAGGTTTGTTTGTTTTATTTATTCAATACAAAATAGAGAAAGTTGTTCTTCGGTGGATTCTGGGGAATTTGGGCCTGAAGCTTTGATGGATTCTAGAGTGGCTCATCGTCGTGGATTCGACATCGACATTGTGGATTCAACGTTTTACAAGACAATTCCAAGGTAAAGACAGGGCTGGAAGAGGCACATAGTGGTCGGTTTGATTCGGGGCGTGGATTCGCTAAGTAATTGAGAGTACACTTGTGTAATTCCATTATGTCTTCTTAGTGAATTGTTTTGTGGCTTTTGTCCGTGCTTTTTTATCACAATTGGAGGCGCTCCAATTGTGGTTTTTCCGTGTAAAATCGTTGTGTCGATTTGTCTTGATTGTTTGATTGGGATTGTTATTTACTACTTAAAATTGATACATAATCACAAATCAATATCTAGGGAATTTCTAGATTTTTTTCACTTACTATAGTCTTTTCTGTTTTCCCTCTATCCCAATCAAAATGGAAGAGACGAAGATGGAAATATTGTAGATTCGCAACGTTAATGGATGCAGATTGCTGTGTTTGTTATTTATTTAGTTTTGGCATTGTTAAACCCCTCTTTTTGTGCTGCCAAATTTGACGTTTGGTTCATCCCAAACCCTAGAAATACAAATCCCCTATTTTGTGAATCCATCTTAGTCGCGCAATTAGGAGTGAGAACTACATCATTCCGTCATTTGGGTTGACGTTACGGACATGTAACCAGCGTTTGTACACTCCTCATTGTGTCGGGGGCAACGATTGTGTTGGTGGGCAATGGCGTCAGTTAATAATTTTGATGTTGTTATTTCACTTGTTTGATAACCCAAACCCGATTGTGTTGTCAACATCGTTGTCTATTCTTATATGTAATGTTGGGTCGGTAATGCTATATGTTCTCATCGTACTGTTGTCGTATGTGTGGTAATGTGGGTTTGGAATACATTGGGGATTTGGTCATGTGGTCATTGTTTTGTTGTAAGTTCTGTATCTGTATATGCCGGTTGGTACATTGTTGTAACTTTGTGTTGCCAAACAAATGATTATGTTGTGTAACTTTGTTGTTTGTTGGCTACATTTTGTCATCGTGATGTGGAATGTTTGTATTGACATGTGTAATGTACACATTAACGGGGCCCTTGTTTATTGATATTCTTATCGTTATTGGGGATATCATAGTGTAAGTTGGTGTTTTGGAGTCCCTTGGATGTTAAAGATGTCAATGTTGTAACTGGGTAAGACAGGTGTAATTGTTTGAAGTGGTGTTGTGGTTGTGGTGGTGGTGTAAGCCGGTTGAAGTCAATTTGTTATGTAAATCTTAAATCTCTATGTTCGTTGAGTACACAAAAATGTAGTGTCCTATTGTAACGTAATTTAGTTCTCATGTTACGTAATTGTTGGCTACATATTTTGTACAAGCCAGTTACAATTCAACACGTGGCAGAATAAGGGTAATATATGAAGACTATTCAAGTCTTCGATCCTGATCGTACACGTGGCAGTTAGTATTGGTTCTCACATGATCTGAGTAGCATTGGATCAATAAAGAGGTGCAAGGTGACGTGGCTTCAATGGTTACTCAGATTCAAATTCAAATATAGGAGGGAAGCCTAACTGCAAGTGATGGCGTAGTGGAACTACTTATAAGGCAGCATGATCAGTGATCATGGAGGACCAGTTCGACGGTTTGAAGTGCAGTTCGATGGTCATCCTTGAGAAGTATAAATAGCGGGGAAGACCCCAGAAAAAAACCCCAGACTCAGATCATACAAACCAGTCTTACTTTACATATTTTCTTTTCCAGTTTTACATTTCCTGTTCTTTAAATTCCTACTCTTTACATTCCTGTACTTTAAATTCTTGCTCTGCACTTCATTCATATGAGTAGTTTCAAGTAGATTGTTGCTGTAAACCTCTACGAGGCTGAGTTTGGATCATTGTAAATTTTCATTCTAATGAAATACTTCAATTGCTCTTCATTTAACTGTTATTTTGCTTAATTTCTCCTAAGTCAAGCCACCAGTAAAAGTCCTCTTCATTGAGGCTGAAAGAACTAAAACACAATCGTCTGATAATTGGTTGGCAATTAACATTTCTGTAAGGACTGATTGATCCTTGCTGGCACGCTCGCATTTACAAAAATACCCTTTGAAAGCCAAAAAGCCAACAGTAATGATTGACGGGTTGCAAATTCCATGGGAGGTATGGTTGGATGGAGTTCATTTTGTTATGATTTTGTTTCCGATCATGTCGTTTTGGTGTGGTGTAGTCATGTTGATGTGGTTGTAATCCTTGTTAGAGGTGTGGAATGGTGGTGTTAGTCGTTGAGTTGGTGGTGTCGTACTAATGTGAAATTGGTAGGGTTGACATGTGCGTTAAATGTTAATGTCCCAATGGTTTTGATTAGTATAGCATCGTTGTGCTGTAGTTGTACTTTATTGCGTCATTGTAATGTAGTAAGGCTCCCATTACAACGCCAATATATACAAAAATGAAACGAAAAAACAAATGACATTTGACATGCCAATCAGAAAACCAATTGTGCGTAAGTAATGTTAAGAGCACACAACACACAAACACCATATCACACCAACAGTTAACACACACACACAAAAAAGAGCATCACAATAAGAACATAAATCAACGACACAACACCAATACCACGCACAAATAAACATACAAACGTAAACAACAAACAACTGAAACACCCTGTTACAATACAATTGGCACAGGCAACACTGGAGCAAACCCAGCAACCACCGTTTAATGAAGGGTCACGCAACCGGAATATGGTCACCACCAGAAAAGGGAACATAGCACAATCAATAACCCAACACTCTCTCCCCCAAACAATCCAATCAATGTTAAACAATCAAAACCCCTTACACGATAACATTGCCTTTTCCAACCAAAACCAAATCACTCATTTAGGAAAATAAATCACACAAAGGGTATTCTTGTAAACTCAAATGGAACCAAAATCAACTAAATAAAACTTATCAAAAAAATAGGACTAATTGGTCCATAAGAAAACTCTCGGGACTAAATGGTTTAACTTTCCTCCATATAGGATTTATAGGTAATTTTTTCTTAAAAAAATGGTTGAAATATAACTCACTCTATTTAGTTTAGAGTTTTCAAAAATAATTTTCTTATTTTTCAATTCTTATTTTTATATTTTTAGTAATTTTTTAAAAATATTTTAAACAATTTTTTTTTAATAACTTTTTAGATCTACTTAAATCTTGATACATTAAAAAGTATAAAATTTATATAAAAATCTTTAAAATGTTTATTAAATATAACAAAATATAAAAATATACTGACTTTTTATTTTTTTGTATTTGGTGATTGTTTTACAAATATTATACTGTTTAATTGTATCTAAATTACACTCTAAAAAAAAGAGTATATCTAGATTAGGTGTATCTAAAAAATAAAAAAATCTACATAGGATATTAAAAATATTTACTAAAAACAAAAAAAAAATGAAAAAAAAAAAACAAAATTTAAAAGAAACCAACGTAACCATACATTTCTTTCCAAAAAAAAAAAAAATGATTTTGTCTCAAACAGTTTGTCAAATCTCATTCCAAATCTTATATTCAATAAGTTGTGTCATCACTAGGTTAGATTTGCCTT
This sequence comes from Camellia granthamiana, assembly GCA_036172215.1. Taxonomy (NCBI): domain Eukaryota; kingdom Viridiplantae; phylum Streptophyta; class Magnoliopsida; order Ericales; family Theaceae; genus Camellia; species Camellia granthamiana. The sequence goes on from CM069907.1 coordinate 31,013,355, forward strand.
TTTGAAGAGGTAAAATGTCAAATGCAACTAGGGAGGAGTTAAAAAAATAATAAAAAATAGCAACCATTACCTTGAGTGACTATAGACTCATTGGAATTTCTCTTTGGAAAACAAAAATGTAAAAGAATAAACATTGGTAGCTTGAATTGAGCTTTCCCGAATGGCCTGAATGTATGCTTGTTGGACAATTACCCGAACGACCGATGAAACACTTGTCTACCACGATTGTCACCTTGTCGACCATGGCTGTCAGACTTCTTACCGGAAGACCAGCAAGATGAAATTCGAGCCATTCGAGGCAAGCTCAAATTCAAGTTACAAAGCATTGTTGAATGTAACAAATGTGGATTTGTTCCAGTTCAAAATCTAGAGTAGACACAAAAGTCATTCTAAAAAGGTGAATTACAATGTCACATTATTTGAGTTGCAGGAAATTGTGTACTTTGGATTGGAGAATAACCTTTTCCTCAATGTCTACGTAGAATTTTTTTGGTCAAACACAAGTTTTTAAAATAGGAATTAGTAGTGATATAGAATTAGGGCAATTCTTAAATATGCAGCTGCATACCATATGAACTTGCATAAGTTCTCGCAAATATACGTAAGTTATCTCACAAAATTGCATAAGTTTTCACAAACATATGTAAGTTAACCCATAAAATTTTGAGAAATCACAACTTACGTATATCTGTGAGAACTTATAAGATGTTGTGAGATAATTTATGTATATTTGTGAGAACTTACGTAAGTGCATATGGTATGCACCTTGTCCAAACACTTCCCATAGAATTAAGAGTTGGATTCTTTTCATAGTGTTGTTTGGACCCCCAGGGCTTATCATGGGTTCCCTTTTGACGATGTGAACCGTTTTTCTTATAAGTTCCCTTGTGTATATCATATTAAGAGAAATTAAAAAAGTAAACAATATGTGCACTTTTAAAAATATACCATCTTTTTTTGTGACAAATGCAATAAACTGAATAGGTTATGATTATCAGATTAACCTATAATTTTGTGTAGATGATTTACATGAAATGCCTAACAAAATTAAGGTTCGAATTATCAAAATGAGACAGGTGATATGCCCCATGGTGCCGGACACAACGCCCTCTCTTCCCTATTATAGATTAGAAGCAATCCACCTCCTTATGCTTATATTTATAAAAATAGCAGTGTTACATCCACACAATCTCCTCCCCTACAATCTCCACAAATGAGGTGACAACCAAAATTTTAAAAGTTAACCCACACTTCAATTGGTATAACTTGCATTATGTCTTGCCACCTCATTTGTGGGAATTGTGGGGAAGGAAATTGTGTGGATAAAATACTTTTCTTACAAAAATTATTAAAAAAACATAAATAAATACTATTTTGGTATCTATTTTTATTTTCAAAAAATTGTAATTAGTCTATTAATTTTAATTTTGTAATCACAAAAAAATAGATTCACTTGTATATAAAAAATATAAAAAAAAATCATTATTTTCTCATTCTCATATCCCCTCCAGGTAGGGATGGTCATTTTCTCCCGCCTCGCTCCCTCCCGCATCTTCCTGCTCAAGTTTTCCCTGCCCCTTTAGACGGGAATGGATTTTACTTCCCTTACCCTGTTTGTAGACACCCCATTTTTGACCGACTTTAAGACTCAGACGTCATCGATTGACCGCTTGGTGATGTTGCATGTCGTGCTCGTCCAGAGGTTTCAGAGTCTCGGCCGTGTGCCCTGCCTCCGGACTTCCGGGCTTTTCTGTGCCTCGCCTCAGTTTGCGAACCAGGCTCGGTTTTCTCTGTTGCTCTTCCTAAGGGGAGGGAGAGGTCTCATAGACCGTCTCTCAGTGGCCGTGGGCTACATTTCGTGGTCGTAGGCCATTTTGCCCATTTCGGAGCCCGGTTCCCGATTTTGGGAGCCGTCAGGCCGTGTGCCTCGGTTCGGGACCACCTAACTATCTCCGTTCGCTCCGATTTTTGGCATGCATCTTATTTACTCCCTTTTGAGGGACACTGAGGTCTGAGAGACCCACTTCGTGGTCGAACACCACTTTCGGTGCCTAAAGGTCAGTTTTCGGGACCCCGAACTGCACGTTCTGGCTCCCGAACATTCATTTTGCATCGGTTTTCGTTCATTTTTGGCAGGTACCTCTGTTTTATCACCGGAAGGTCGTAGAAGGGTGGGAGGCCAGTAATTTTTCCAGCAACCAGTTATATTTCCTTCATCGCCCTCCGACACCCGTTTTCCACACTTCCAAGCCAATGTTGACCACCCTAGGGTCACTTTCTTCAACTCTAACCCCCACATTTGTGTTGTGCACACCTGGGAGGACACAAATATCACATGGCCGGCCAGTAATTGTCATTGACCCTTTTGAACCCCTCCTAAAAATGACCTATTCTCTCTCCTGTTTTACAGTTGCCAATTTTGAACCACAGGGTTGTGTTGACGGCACCTGGGAGGCCCCCAATTTGTGTTGGCCGGCCACTAATTCAACTTGGCCTTTTTGACCCCTAGCCGGCCGGCCATGGGGGGTGGCCGGCCGGCCACCTGCAGCTCCAATACCTAGCCGACCTTGCTCCTCAGGGTGAGTACATTACAGCTGTGCATTGTTTTTCCCTCCAAAACCTGTATCCGGAGGAAACTTTTTTGGAGGGAAACTTGATGCAATTTCCCTCCCTTTTTTCCCTCCTTTTCTCCCCCTCTCTTGGCCATATAACCAGCTGCCCAGCTCTGGTTTTAGGGTTACAAAAAAATCCCTAAGAGCTTGGCATACACATCTCCCTCTTCCTCTCTTCCAAACCCTCAAAATCTTCCAAGTTCTACACCCTTTCTTCATCACCACCTAGCACCACCACCACTACTCCATTTCCAGCAGCTTGGGGAGTTTTTCAGAGGCTAGGAGGCAGCATTTCTCAAGCCAAAAGGGAGCCAAGGATTGGTCTACAAGGGTAAGTTCATCTCTCCCTCTTTTGAGCTCATTCTTGCCCCATTTCTTAGCCCTCTTTTCTTGCTGTTTTGAGCTTCGACCAAAACTGAAAAAGTCATTTTTTTTAGCTATATTCCATGTTTCATTAAGGGATCATTACAGTTTGAAGCTTCTTTTTGGCACTTGCTTCATTGTCCTCTTGAATGCCATTATTTTGCATGATATTTTTGGCCTACGTGTGATCTGTTTTGGAGCATGTCATAAACTGTAGATAGGCTTATTTTGAGCCCTTCTTCAACATTTAAGAAGGGCTTAACACTTTTTGGGACCTCCATATATCACTTTTCATTGCACCCCTCTTTGGTCCCCATTTTTGCATGATTTATTAGCCTATTGAGCTTCTATTTTTGGACCTTGGTCCGAACTGAAAATGGCCCTATTTTGACCCCTTCTTCATGTTTCATTAAGGGTCTATTTGAGACATCCTTGGTATACTTCATGATATAGCCCTCTTGTGGCCTTAATTTTGCATGGCATTTTGAGCATATTTCTATACTGTTTTGGGCTTGATCATCTACTGTAAAAATCCATATTTTGGGCCCCTCTTCAACATTGTTGAAGGGCTCTCACCTGTTTGGGGCCAGCGTATATCAGTTACTTCTTTGCCCCTTTGTTGGCCCATTTCTTGCATGAGTTGTTTGCCATACTTGTATCTGATTTGGGGCTTGTCATCTACTGAAAAACATCATATTTTTGGTCCCTCTTCAGTGTTGTAGAAGGGTCTTTTTCTGTTTGGGCTTTGCATCTACCACTTGCCTCATTGCCTCCCTTGCGGAGCCATTTTTGTATGCTATTTTAGCCCTACTTGTGCTTGCTGTTTGGCCATGCTTTGTACTGTAAAAATGCTTATTTTGGGGCTTCCTTGCTTCTCCTTTTACACTTCATGTTCAACTTATGCATGTTTAGTATAGCTGTAGGCCATTCCGCATGCCTAGTTTTGCATTTCGGGAGAGATTCCATGCATCGGGTGTCATTTCGCCTTGTTTCGGGGCTGTTTTGCCCCTCATTTCGCCACTGATTTTTGCATGTTTGCATACCATATTCCATGTCTTTGCCATGTCTCATTAGAGTGGCATTTCGGTGCCTGAGGGTCGGTCCTCGGTTTGCGTGCACGCGTGCACGCATTTCGAGTTGTCCTGTTTTCATTATGGCCTCCTATGTGAGTGTGGCTGAGGCTCTCTCATGTTGGTGTAAGCCCATCATTGCATTGTGTATGCCATTTCATCCATAGCATTGTGTATGCTAGGTTGCATATTACCTCGTACATCGTGTTTGTCATTTCATAGCATCGTGCATGCTAGGTTGTATATTACTTGCATTCATGCATGTCATGCATATTGCATCGTGTTCGGGATAGGAGTTAGCCCGGGCACGGGAAACGAGGTACGTTCCGTACTCCGAGTGACGAAACGTGTCTCAATTCCCCAGTCACCGACACTCCGGATCATCCATGAGGGAGTTAGGTCTTGCTGTGTTTTCATGTGCATTCATCTCATATTGAGTTGTGCAATTCGGCTCCTCGGCCATCATGCATCGATATACGTGATTGGTGGCACGAGGATCGAGGCATGCATACATTTGTGAAAATACATTGCTATGCCCCTTTCCTGCTCTCTGTTACAGCATATCAAGAATCAGCGGTCTTCCGAGGCTTGGCGCGCTTTTCAAGAATCATTGCAAAACAGAGGCTAATTAGGGCATTCCAGTGGATTTCCGCGCAAAGCAGCCCAAACATGCATCATTCCATCATCCGGAGCAGAATCAAGGCAGTCCCTGACTTGCATGCCAGTTTTATTGTTTTCTTCGTTAATTTGTAAATTAATTAGGAATTTGTACATTATTTGGACTGTATTATTTGGACTGTACTATTCTTTCATTCGGGACTGTATATTTATTTGGACCCTCTGCGCGAGGGCATAATTGTAATAAGTGTGGGTGAGTGTGATGTATGTCTTCCAACCCCACGTCTTTCTTCCCTTTTATTTACCTGCTTATGATGGTTAGATTAGGGCATATTTCAATTAGCATACAGTATGATAGCATGTTTGCATTCATTCATCTGTTTTGCATGCACCGGGCTCGGCACACCATACTAACTGCATTGTACTTCAATTACAAGATGAATACATGTTAGCTGTAGCATTCCATATGCCATGTTTAGAATAGCCGAGCCTGCTATAGTTTGCATTTTTGCATGTGTTGCATTAGGCATTTCAGCATATTTAGGATCATGCATGATTTCTAATGAGCTTCTGTTTTGGCTTGGAGTACTCGGTGAGTTTTTATGCTTTAGCATCCTTGCATGCGTGTAAGTGACTGCCATGAATAGCATGCTTACCATGAGGCTAACTACTTATGTGATATAACTGCTTGAATGCCTGTGGGTGGAGGTTGGGTTACTTGGATTGGAACAATTCATCAAATGCTTGTTTTAAGCCCACTAGATAGTGGCAAAATCATGTTTTCTAAGCCCACCCGAGGTAGCAAAATCTGCATTTTAAGCCTACCTGCGGGTAGCAAACCATCTTTCAAAAACAAACAGGAAATGTGTTGTCCCAATTCAGGCGATCCAGTCTATACTTGTATGCTGTGCACATCACGTAGTAATCTAGGCTAATAACCAGAATAAGAACACACAATGTTTTCAAAACTAGATATCACGGTTAGTAGAGGCCGGTCTTTGACCGGGCGAGCGGGGTTGCTCACGAAGTGACCTTCCCCAATCGTACCCAAGTTCCCGAGCCGAGGCAACTTTGGTGATGATGGACACGTGGCCTTTGGCACCGAGTCAGGGTTTCCTAAATTTCCCCATAAAAAAAAATATTTAGGTGGCGACTCTGTATCTGGCAAAGCAGTCCATGTTTGGCACTTCTTTCAAAAATCTGTTTTCTCAAAAACGATTTGCCGGATTTGGACTCTTTGGTTCAAGATTTAGAACCGTGACAATCGAGTCCTTGAACTGTAGTGAGCCCAAATGAACAGAACGGGACTTAACCCTCCCAGGGCGTTCGGGGGACGTCTACAATTTCTGGCGACTCTGCTGGGGATTTAGAGAACTTGACTCGAACTCATGATATCTTGTTTTGACTACACCTGTGTGTTTCTTTGCATTGCATTTGCATTGGTGCGCCTAGGACACCGTGTTTGCCATCTGCTATTCCTGAACGGTTTGCCGGAGGCTTGTCTTGTCAAGGCATGTCCATAAGGCTGACCGGTTGTGGGCTCTGCCAGTATGGGAACACAAACCCTGGTTTTACCGGGGCACCCTTTTTGACCATTCGACCTAGTGCATATTCGGATCCATAGTGACCATTCCAAACTAGGACAGGTTGCTTACCCGTTTATAGGTTGTTTGAAACCGCTGCGTGCATAGTGAAACCCTAGTTCCTGACAAAATAGGACAAGGAAACCCTACCCCAACATAGGGGTGTTTTGGCTCTCACTTATCTGCTATGTGCTTTAGAGTGCGTCTCTACAGGAATGCATGTATCAGTTTATGAGTTTGGGCATCAGGCCTGCGGGCATCAGTTAGTATTTGAGAATCAGTTATCTGCGGGTATCCGATTCAGTTTTGGGGACAGAGATTCAGGGATATTGCTCAGTATTTGAGGACAGTGTGTATTCAGCTTATCAGCCGTGTGTTGTTATACCCAGCCGTGTGTTGTGTATTTAATTTAAGCTGTTATGCTGCCCGTTTATCTGGTTATTTATTTCCTTTTCGCTTTATTTATCTTTTTGCTAGGGGCAGGTTTTTAGCACAATTGCTTCCGAACCCGTAGATATTCCCCGAGCAACTTTGGACAAGAGGTCGTCGGCTCAATCGATCTGAGGATCTGGTTGACGGACATCCAGTGTTCCACTCCCTACCCCCAGTTGTTAGGAGAAAGCCAAGGAGGCGCAGTGTGTCAGAACAGGGATTACCGGGGCAGCGGGCTACTTTAGCAGTGAACAGTCAGGTTGGGGTTTCTATTTCCGCCATAGAGATACACTTACCAATCAGTCAGCTGGACCAACAGAATATGGTCGGGATAGAGGAAATGATGCGTCAAATGCAAGAGAGCATGAGACAGATGCAGGAAGATGCCATCCGCCAAGCGGAATTTTCTAAGCAACAGGCCACAGTCATGGCCCAGCAGGCCGAGCTCATTACTAGGCTGCAACAGCAGAATACAGCGTCAGCCTCACACTCAGTCCCTCCTCCACCAGGGGTCCCACCACCCGAGCAGGCACCGACCGCCCAGAACACCCTGCCAAATCCCCAAAACACCCTCCCAAATATTCAGGAGGACACGGGCCTTCCAACGGGGCCGGCTCCGCCCCCACTTCTGCATCAATTGTCCAAGACCCATACACCCAACCACCCGGACTCTCCCTTCGAGTTCGAGATAGACCATACAGCTCTGAAATTGAGCAAGCTTGAGAAGCTTTTCAAGAAATCCCAGGGGGTGAAGGCTATTCCGGATATCGAGGACGGATATACCGACGTGGCCGTGACATTGCCAGACAGATTCAAAATGCCCCAAATCGATCGCTTTGATGGATCCGGGGACCCCATGGTCCATCTTCGGCTATTCTCAGACATTCTGCAGCCAATGGGCCTGACCAGACCACAAAAACTTTCACTATTCGGCCGAACCTTGTCAGGTGTGGCCGCCATCTGGTATGCAAAGCTGGAAGATGATGTCAAAAGAAGCTGGGATGAAATGGCTGAGGCCTTTGTTGCACAGTACTCGTACAATACCCAGATCGAGATTACAACTCGTGATCTTGAGACGACGAGGCAGGAGCCTAAGGAAACTTTCTCCGATTTTGTGACTCGATGGAGGGCAAAGGCATCGATGATGACTTTGAGGCCCACTGATAAAGACCAAATCAGGATGATTGTGTGCAATCTCCAACCAAAATTGATGCAGAAGATGATTGTACTCCCCTTCCCTACCTTCTCAGACCTACACGAGATGGGGGTACAAATCGAGGATGCAATGAAACAAGGTCTGATTGACCAGGACCGGGAGCAACCCCGGAGGACATTTAACCGCAACAACAACGCAGGCCCGAGTGGCGCTGCGAACACAAGAGCTCCGGAGGTCAGTATGGTCACCACCATTCCCCCTCCTCATCCAAGGCCCGCGGCGGCCACACCCTTCTCCGGTGCATCCGGAAGTAATACCCAAACCACAAAATATCCGCCCAGAGGCCAAAGAACCTTTACATCCCTCTATATGCCCCTGTCCAAGGCTCTGGGGGTATTAATCAGGAAGAAGCATTTGACGCTCCTAGAGCCGAGGCCACTACCAAATCCACTCCCTCCCTCTCATGACCCGGCAAGATACTGCGCGTATCACCAATAGCGCGGTCATGACATCGACCGTTGCTTCAGGTTGCGTCATGAGATCCAGGATCTTATCGACAAGCAGGTGATCGCGCCTCCCGAAAAACCCAACGTCACAACAAATCCCCTCCCACCACATAACCAAGCCCCTCTTCCCAACAGAATCAACTTCATCCAAACTGGGGTCGTATCTTACGATCCTAGTGTCTATATCACCCCATCCCACCTACCTAAGCCGGAGGTGATCCTTCCTGTCTGCACTGACTTGTGCATGATAGACATCTCCATAGCCCAATCTGAGCCAAAGGTGGTGACCACCGAAGATGGGACAGGGCAGATTTCAGAAAAAAGTGGGGTTGTTGAGTTTGGGATGGAATAGTTTGGGAATCTCGCTGCAGGAGCCTATGATCCAAGTGAATACATCCAGTCAGTGGGCCAGTCTGAGCCGAGTGTGGGACTGCCAGATAAAGCAGAAATATGTGTGATTCAGGGGGACAGATTTGAGTGGGGAACAGATGATCTAACAGCTGTAGAGAGGACCTTGCCAACCTCCAGTTCTTCAACGACCAAGAATTAGAAGATGCAACAATCAACTGGTTTGAATATGAGGAGTCGGCAGAAGTTACCGGATGGTTAGATGATCAACCAGACATTGTGGAATATCAACCAGAACAAGGCCCGGCAGGGGCAAGAGTATCAGTGGTGGCCGGAAAGGCCGAGAGTCAGAATACACCGCCGGAGAGCGCCGGCACTAAGAATTTCGCTCAGAATTTGGGGATTGTAAATGCAGGGAATATTGACCAACCAGCTGTACTGACACAGTTGGAACAACAAAGATTTGAGGATTCCGAGAGAATCAGAAAAGCTAAGGCCCATGTGGGGGTCGAGAGTGCTGTGTGCACGGGAACAGGGAATGCTGCGGGCATGAAGACTGAAGGTGCTGCGAGTACGATCATACCGGAGCCGGACAGGTGTCTGTCGGCTGCCGACGGAATGTGGTGGGAAGACGATGACTTATGTCTTGCCCACACAGATGAGGACTGGGGGAGTAGTCAACCAGATGATACCTGGTATATTGACGAGATCGCTCATATGACAAGAAGTGGGCGGTATTTCGAGCCTCCGCACTTAGACCAACCTGAGGCATCCGGGAAAGACAAGGAAGCTGAGAAACAGAGAGAGAAACAGATTAAAGAAGAAGCTGTGCTCAAGCAATTGAAGAAGATACAAGCAGACATCTCCATCTGGGGACTGCTTATGGCGTCGCGAGTACACAGACAGGCTGTCCTATCTGCTATGGACAGGGCCAAACTCTCTATAGACACTACACCAGAGCAGCTGGTTGGGCTGGTTTTTCCGGGAGGAGGTTCCCCGGCTTTAACCTTCTCAGACAAAGAATTGCCGCCTAAGGGCGTGAATCATAGCAAACCTCTCTACATCTCCGTAGAATGTAGAGACAAGTGGATACCGGTGGTACTTGTTGATACCGGGTCCGCCATCAATGTCTGCCCAGCCAGAACGGCATATGCAATCGGGTTGAAGCCCGTAGACTTCATCCCGACAACTCAGGTGATCAGAGCATACGATAATACTAGCAGAGAAGTGATGGGGACTGTCAAGGTTCAGACCCAGGTTAGTCCAGGACAACACAACATCGAATTTCATGTCTTGGACGTTCCCGCAACCTTCAACTTACTCTTGGGGCGGCCGTGGTTGCACCAAGTAAAGGCAGTCTCTTCCACTCTACATCAAATGCTGAAGTACCCTCATGGGAAGGGGGTGGCTATTGTCTTCGGAAATTCATCCATCCATCTGCCGCCGGAAGTGTCTACACCAGTTCTAGAAATCAAGCACGGCACGGAGGATGTGTTCTTGTCAGGGTTCACTTTGGCTGAGGCCCGGGTAGTGCAGAACATTATGGCTGTGAATGAAGGTGTGTACGTCAGTGCTCAATCCGTCTACCTCATGAACAAGTTACAACACATCCCCGGGATGGGATTAGGAAGAAGCGGCCGGAAGGGCGTCTCAGCATTGGCCGAAGTGCCACACAACCCTCATACCTTTGGATTGGGTTATCTGCCCACCAAAGAGGACTGGGTGAGGAAAGGAAAGGAAATGGCCGGAAGAGCCAGAGGAAAGCAGGCTGGGAAGCCTTTTGAATTAATGCATAGGTCCATCCAAGGCACCCTGAACGGACGCTTCGTCCGGGAGGGGGAGGACTTTCCATTTTGTGGCTTCCCAGAGCCGTGGATAAACGCGGAGAAGAAGCACGTGCTAGGCTTCGAGATCTTCTTCGACCTGCAACTATCCAGGGATGACGTTGCCACAGAGCAGACAGACCCAGCAGTGTAAAGCAGTGGATCCTGAGGGCACAGAATTTGAAATGGGGGTAGCACTGGCATGTCTACTCTCTGATCCTCCGATCGACCATAAGTGCTTGGGGGATAACTTCGAGGTTTCCATGATTGGGGATGAAACAGCTGCGAGCCAACCAGCAGCTATCTTGGATGCATCTATCGCACCCTCTCTCACTTGGCAATACGAGGAGGGATTTTTGTCCAGCAGCGCCGGGTCAGGTAGTGAGCCGGAATCTGATTCCACCGAGTCTTGTGAGTCGGAATCAGATCCAGCTCGGCTGAGTCTGAGTCTGGTACTCCTGGGGATGTTAACCCGGATGCCACAGTCCTGTCTAGGTCGTCTTTTTCCTTTTCATTTGAGTCTGTTGTAAATGAATCGGACGATTTGGATGTGCCTAATGAGAATCAAGCAACTGTGGTTTCTGAGTACTTTTCTGTGCCATTAATTCATTGCATTAATTCAGACTTTCAAAATTTTGAAAACGACGAGGACGAAGTTCCTCCGGTTTTACAACGATTAATTGAGCAGGAGCAGGAAAGATTTGTCAAACCCCTAGTGGACGAAATCACTACCGTGAACATTGGTACTGAGGAGGACCCGCGGCTGGTCCAGATCGGGTCCACGTTGTCTTCGAAGGAACGTGAGCGCTTAGTCGCTTTATTAAAAGATTTCAAAGATGTTTTCGCGTGGTCCTACGAAGACATGCCTGGAATCGATCCTGAGATTGTACAGCATCGGATCCCCCTTGACCCCGAGGCTCGACCTGTCAAGCAGAAACTCAGGAGGATCCGCCCGGACTGGGCTCTCAAGATTAAGGAAGAGGTCATCAAGCAAATCGACGCAGGCTTCCTGCTGGTATCTGAATATCCAACTTGGTTGGCCAACATTGTTCCAGTACCGAAGAAGGATGGCAGGATCCGAGTATGCGTGGACTTCAGGGATTTGAACAGAGCTAGTCCGAAGGACGACTTTCCCTTACCGCATATTGATGAGTTGGTGGATTTCACAGCAGGGCACGCATTACTTTCATTTATGGATGGCTTATTAGGTTACAACCAGATAGTAATGGCACCAGAAGACAGGGAAAAGACTGCATTCACCACCCCGTGGGGGACATACTGCTATAGGGTCATGCCGTTTGGGTTGAAGAATGCTGGAGCTACTTATCAACGAGCCACGACCACAATATTACATGATATGATCCACAAGGAGGTTGAGGTGTACGTGGACGACATGATTGTCAAGTCCAAAGAAAGAGAGGGCCACTACACCGCCTTGCATAAGTTTTTTCAAAGGATCAGGGAATTCGGGTTGCGGCTGAACCCTCAAAAGTGTACATTTGGTGTTACAGCGGGAAAAATATTGGGGTTCCTGATTACACAAAGAGGCATCGAAGTCGACCCTTCCAAAATCAAGGCCATCCTAGAAATGCCCCCACCAAGGACTGAAAAGGAGGTGCGAGGCTTTCTGGGTAAAGTGCAATTCATAAGACGGTTTATCTCAAAATTAACCTTGACTTATGAACCACTTTTTGGTCTCCTAAAGAAAGGCAAGAAATTTCAATGGGACGGCCGATGTCAAGCAGCGTTTGAACAGATCAAAGAATATCTACAGAACCCGCCCGTGCTGTCACCGCCAGAACCAGGGAAACCGTTGATATTGTACCTTTCAGTGACTGAGACCACAATGGGCTGCATGCTTGCACAAGAGTCTGAAGACAGGGTGGAAAGAGCCATCTACTATCTGAGCAAGAAGATGCTAGAATATGAGACTCGGTACACACCGCTGGAGAAGGCTTGCTTAGCGTTGGTATGGGCTACCAGGAAGCTGCGGCACTACCTGTTAGCTCACTCCGTAATGTTGGTTTCGCGTCTCGATCCCATCAAATATCTTTTCGAGAAACCAGCACTTACGGGTAGGCTAGCTCATTGGTTGCTGTTGCTCTCCGAATTTGATTTAAAGTATGTCACACGCAAGTCAGTCAAAGGAAGAGCAGTAGCAGAGTTCCTTACCGACCATCCGGTTGAGGGGGATGAAGCAGTTGAATACTTGTTCCCAGATGAAGCAATTTGGCATATCGACGACGAAACTTGGACGATGTACTTCGACGGAGCATCAAATCAGTACGGGTACGGGATAGGAGTGTTGCTGATAGCACCCGACAATTCCCGTATTCCCCTAGCCTTCAAACTCCGATTCAAAGTCTCGAACAATGAAGCAGAATATGAGGCATGCATTGCTGGCCTAGAAGCAGCCCTAGAACTAGGGGCAAGACGACTGGACGTCATTGGGGACTCGAACCTTGTTGTGTCTCAAGCAAAAGGAGACTGGAAAGTAAAAGAGGAAAAGATGATGATGTATCACCAAACCTTGGATTTGCTAATTCCTCGGTTCAAGAAGCTAAGTTTTGCTCATCTACTAAGAGAGAACAATAGGTTCGCAGATTCTTTAGCAACTCTATCTTCCATGATAGACATCCCGTGTGGAGTTCGGATGCGTCCAGTCATCATTGACCAGAAGTTTGCACCAGCCTATGAGTCGATTGCTGCTATAGATGAGGTTCGGGACGAAAACCCCTGGTATCACGACATTTGGAATTTCTTAGAAAAGGAAACATATCCACCAGGGGCAAATGCCAAGGACAAAAGGGCAATAAGGAGATTGGCCGTTCAGTTCATCATCTGTGGGGGTAAGCTGTACAGAAGAGGTCATCTGGGAATGCATAAACTGTGTGTTGATGCCGAAGAGTCGAAGCGCCTAATGGAAGCCATCCATGGAGGAGAATGTGGAGCACACATGAATGGGGTAATGCTGGCACGGAAGATCCTCAGACAGGGGTACTACTGGTCCACCATGGAGGAGGATTGTATCGGTTTTGTTCGGCGATGCCACAAATGTCAGATCCATGCAAATCGCATGAACATCCCGCCGACAAAGCTGTACAATATGACTTCACCATGGCCATTTTCAGTCTGGGGAATTGATGTAATCGGGGCTGTTATGCCGAAGGGGTCGAATGGACATGAGTTCATCCTGGTTGCGATAGATTATTTTACAAAGTGGGTTTAGGTCCAATCTTACGCGGTGTTGAAGGCTTCGCACGTTGCAAAGTTTATCAGAAACAACATTATCTGTCGCTACGGGGTCCCAAATGAGATAATTTCAAATAACGGTTCCCACTTCAAGAAGGAAGTGATAGACTTGTTGGAAAAATACAATGTGGCTTTTCATAAGTCATCCACATATCGGCCGCAGACCAACAGAGCGGTTGAGGCCGCCAACAAGAATATCAAGCACATATTGCAGAAGATGGTGGAAACCTACCGGGACTGGCCAGATAAGCTGCCGTTTGCTCTGTGGGGCTACCGGACTTCAATCAGAACTTCTACTGGGGCGACTCCGTATTCATTGGTTTATGGGATGGAGGTCGTTCTACCTATTGAGATTGAGGTTCCGTCATTACAAGTATTGGCCAAGTGTCAAATAGCCGAGGCAGATTGGCAGCAGAGCAGATTTGAGGAACTCATGCTCTTTGATGAGAGAAGACTGAAAGCACTGTACCACATTCAAGGCTATCAACGTAGAATCGCCCGGGCTTTTAACAAGAAAGTCAAGTCCAGGAATTTAAAGGAAGGAGATTTGGTACTCAAGGACAACCGAGCTCCCATCCATGACCCTAGGGGCAAGTTCAGACCTAATTGGACTGGTCCTTACATTATTAAGTCTATCTGGTTAGGTGGAGCTGTGGTTCTGATGGATCTGGATGGCTTAGAGTTTTAACAGCCGATCAACATAGACAAGTTGAAGAAATATTACCCTTGAGAGGCTCGCTAGGCCGAAAACCCGAGAGGGCGACCTAGGCAAAACTCAGAGCACAAAAAATTTTGAAATTATAAAAACTGAGCTCGCAAGGTTGAAAACCCGCAAAGGGCGGCCTTGGCAAAAGTTAGAGCGCAAAAGGAGAGCGAAAATACCCGAGCGAACCTAAGCCTGAACTACGTAAGGCTTGATTCCCATCTTTGGGATACGTAGGCAGCTTCATCCTGAAGTTCAGCCATAAACATTTTCCCCAATCAACTTTGTCTATTTTGATCATCTCAGTCATCCTTGTCCATCAGCATTCATCGTAATCTCCGGTGCAGTGCTATTCAGACTAGGGGCAACTTTCCGTTGCCAGGAGGTGCTGTGGTACCGTTCAGACTAGGGGCAACTTTCCAGTTGCTAGGATCCGGGGTTGTGCATCCCAGTGACAGATCTCAGGCGTGTCCAGTTCTGATCCATATCGAAAATAGTTTTGAAAAGTTTTAATAAAAGTTGACTGTGTTCAAATTAATCTTTTTACAACTAAGACCATTTTTGGACCAAAGCGGAAAATTTTCAGTACCACAACCTTCAATTTCATTGATTTCAAAACAGAGTTCTCCTGCTCTTGCATACAATTGAAGTTGCTTTTTATTACACTCATAATGAAAACTTGAAAGTACTAATAAAGCAATAAATCTGGGGCATAGTCAAGTCAGGTGTCCCTGCGCTCCCTCCCGGAGCTCGTAGAAGCCTCTGATGCCAAGCTGGGGCCCGGTCTGTGCCTCCTCATTGAGCCAATCCCAGCACTCGTCAGACAAAGTGCAGTTGAAAGTAGGGGCGGGGGCCAGGAGTTCTCTAGTCCTCCATGCCGTGGCATATCGGGCAAGTTGTGCGCCTCGGACCGGGAAAGCAGCCGGATACTCAATCCCCTCTGGTGGGCAAGTCTGATCATGACCAAACTGACGAAGGAACCGGAACGGAAAGTAGAATACACAGTGGGTCAGACCAATCAATTGAATCCCGACCAGTCGGGACATGCTATAGCTCATCGCCGGGAGATTGAGCCAAGGACAACGCCAAGCAATACGATCTGCAGACAGATTGCACATCCAGTCGAACCACCACCCCTCGTCCAGGGCATCGACTAAGCGTTGGCGAAAAAAGTAGCCGTGGGCTGAGTAGGCCGGACAAGAGTCCACAACCTGCAATTTATCCATCAACCATACCTGGGGAGGGATGAAAAATGAGAGAATAAAGAATAGAGAGATGTGCAATGAAAGAAAAGTAAGAAAAGGGTTTTGTGAGAAAAACCGAGCTTGAGGGCCGAGTGATGTGAGCAAATATATATGTGAGGTTGGGTGGGAGACCTTACCTGCAGCAGTAGTGGACTCCCTGCAAATCTGGTCGTCTCTCGGCGATAGAAAGCGTCCAAGCCCATCAGCGTCTCGGCCAATGTCATGGCGATACAGCTCTTTCCTTCTCTCAAGCCTTAAGTAACTTCAATCAGACGAATGCTAGATCCGCCAAAGCCTGAAGTGAGTAGAAAATGAGATAGCATACACAAGCAAAGGGCGTGTTGCCGAAAACCTTGCCAATAATGGTTGCCGCGGTCACCGGTGTCGGAAAAGCGATGGATCAAGCCGAGAATGTCCAGTTCCCCATTGGAGATCAGAGACCGAGCATTGTGCATGGAGAGCCCACACATTTCCCCTAAAGCTTGGGCGTGGCCAAAGCGAAATTGAGGCAGAATTTCTTCACGGCGTTCAGATTCCATCAAAACCTGAAAATCTTCGAAAGTAGGACATACCTCTTGCCCGCCGAAGCTAAAGACATGCGTCACTGGGTTCCAAAACCTCGCCGCAGCATGGAGGAAGGGAAAGTGCAGCAGAGTGCGGCTCAACGTGAATAGTGCATTCAAGCCGAAACCCCGAAAATTCAACTTTTCCGAGCCATCTAGAGAAGAGATCCAGGATGTGAGATTTTCTGTGAGAAATGCCTCCATCTTTCGTGCAAAGCAGTGATGAAATGAATGAGTCCCGAAGTTGGAGCATTTATAGAGGATAAAACACTATTCAGGGGACACGTGTCAAAAATTTGGCGGCTGCCGGAATAAGTGGCCAGCCGGCCACCTTTTCTGGCTGGCCGGCCATCTCCTTTTTCAAAAAGTGGCCGGTGGTCTCCCCTCTCCAATAAAACTGGCCGGCCAGGCTCCAAGATGTGCCTTTGGTCCTGTTTTACCCTCCAGAGGAAAGTTCCAGGCATTTCCAAGCATCGGGTGTATCGAAGGCCCCCATTTCCCTCTGTTTCGGATGCGTTCCGTTGCCCAGATCGTCCGAAGTACGCTTTGTTTTGTTTATCAAGTTGTAATTTTTGCTTATCGAGTTGTCGTTTTGTTTATCGAGTTGTAAGTTTTGTCGAGCTGTCGTATTTTGTGTTTTGAGTTGTTACTCTTTGTTTACGCAATTTTGTTAAGTCTTGTTTATCGAGTCGTTAACATTGTTTTATTTTGCTTATCGAGTTGTAAACTTGCCAAGATTCGGTTATTTCTTAGTGAGTCGAGTTATTTGATTTGTTCCGTCGGTTCATTACCTGACCCGGTAAATACACAGTGCACATTTCCATTCAATCCCATTTTTGTGTAAAATAATGCGATGTGATGCTGAGAGCATAAAAATACAACACTTTTTCAAAAAAGCTGTTTCACCTCATCATATTTCCTTTTACAAACAAAGGTACAAGTTTTACAGAGAATAAAAAACTGCCTAACAACATGCAAAGTGCTACAAACTACTAGCAAAAAGGAAAATAAAGCAGGGAACAGCAGCATCAACGCTCTCGGCAGCGGGAATGAGAGGCCCTCATCATCCTCTTCTGCGAGACAACCTCTGCACCACCATCACCATCCGAGTCAAAGCTGTCATCCTCAGGATCCCCCTCAGCCTCGCCTCTGCTCCCGGAACCAAGACCGGAATCCCCCTCCTCAACGGATGTCTCCGACTGACGGCCTGCGACCTCCTCCTTCTCATCCTCATCAGGCTCCGCCTTTATAATATGTGCCCTGCGTCTGCGAGAGGACCCTCCTCGAGCCCCTCGAAAAGGCCTGGATGGCCCAGCTCCTCGAAAGGGCCCAGATGGCCCAGCGCCCCGAAAAGGATCAGACGATCGACCTCCCTGAGAAGGCCTGGGTAGCCCAGCCCGCGGCGGAGCATATACAGGAGGCATCTGAAAGTGAAGAGTTCAATATATCAGTTCAAATATAAAAATCAGATGCGAGTACAGCATGCGAGTAAGGTGTGTGTCAGATGTGCTCTACACAAACAACCTATCAATGCAGTAGAATGTTCAAAACCAGCGTGTCATCAAAAATATGATAAATGCAAGAAAGATGAACAGTACCTGCACACCCATAATGGCCAGCTGTGCCTCCCTCCGCAGGATCATGCCCTCAAATGCGGCCATCACTTCAAGCATCTCATCCACGTACTCAACAGGAGGCTGTAGATACAAATGCGAAACTATCAGTAAAGGAATGAATGTCTAAGTATCCGACTGATAAATCAAAGCTATAAAACATACCAGTTGGCGAATCAGGATCTCTGACATATCTGTGGTCAGGAAGGGGAGGCTCCAGCGAGATCTGGTAAGGAATCCCAAATCGCCAACTCGTCAACTCGGTCGGCATGTCTGGCCACCCAGGATGATGAAGAGTCGGAGGAATCGGGGGAACCGATCCACCTCCACCTCTGGATGTACCGGCCCCGCTGCTGGAAGGAATGTCTGTAGCCCGAGCCTGGCTCGAAGATGGCACACCAATAGGCCTCATCGAGGGAGTGCGCACTCCCGTCAAGGGAGGCATCAGATATACGTGGCGATAAGTGGCATAGTCCCCCTCCTCAAGATGTAGCAAAGCATCAGTGCCCAGCATAGCACTAACAACATCCCGGGAAGAGAGCCTATCAGCAGTCCGCATAGTAACTGGGGGTGCTGCGGGAGGGTCCTGAGAAGTATAGCCCTATACCTGGCGCAAGAAGCGTTCCTCTAGAAACCATGCTCTACCAACTGGTCCCTCAAATAGGATCCTATACTGGGAGGCGCCCGATCCTCCGGCATACTGAAATCGGAGACCATCACCCAAGGGCGCCCAGGGCTGCCATGTAATCTGCGGATAACCAGTGCATAAACCAATCAGAAATCGGGAATATACAAGACAGATCAAAGATGAAAACGGAAAGGACTGAGAGTTCTGAAATACCTCCGTCGTCCGCACAGTGTCGAAATACTGCCGCAGATAAAGGAGAGTCTCTCGGGGTCTCGGCCGGTGCTGACCCTCGAATACCAGTGAGTACGGGGTCATGAGGGGCCCTGCCACCACCAACTCTGGGGCTAACGTCGGGAAATATACATAGACCCATAACTGAGGAAAGCAGTGCAAAATGTAAATACAAAGTGCTGAGGGCAAAATACAGAGTGTAAAGTGCGTCGTGTGTGCAATGTACAAGTAATGAGGAGCAGAAATGAAAATCAAGAGGACAGAAAGTACCTCCCAGGCCCTCCAATAACCGCCAAGTAAGTCTCCCTGCCCGCGGGGAGGTCGCGCTCATGTAGCAGTAAAGGGTAGCCAAGCCGGCGCCACCCCAATCATACCGTCTGACCTGTGATAGGTCCACCAGAGCGCTCAACAGATACAGCCCAACCGTGTTCCCTCTATCGGCGAACAGAGTAGTCCCGAAGAGGAACATAAAGAAACCACGGGCATACTGCTCTGCCTCCTCAGGAGTCCCGGGCTCCATCTCCACCCTCCGAAAATGGGAAGAGAACCAGGTGTATCGGACTCTCCCTGAAGCTCTATCAACAGGCGGGCGGGCCCCCAGCAAATGTATCCAAGCGGCCTCCCATCCGCCCATGTCCTCGTCGTAAGGAATGGGCCGACCTCCTATGTCCAGGCCAGTCAATACAGCAAAATCCAGCGGGGTCATAGTCAAATCCCCAGTGGCGGAAAAATGAAAGGAATTGGTGGTGTCCCACCATCTCTCCACCAAAGCTGCCATCAGTGTCCTCCTGGTAGGACAACGCGATAACCCAGCGCAGAAGGACCCGAACCCTACCAAATCAACTAAATCCCGAACAGCCTCCGGGAGCTCAGCGTACCAATCTCTAGCAGCGGTGGAGCCGTATCCCCGCACCGTGCGAGAACCAACCTGCATTCAGAATGAATACATGTGTCAGTATAAAATGAATGAGCTGTGTGCAAATGAAATGAATAAGCTGCGTGCAAATGAAAGGAATGAGCTGCATGCAAATGAAATGAATAAGCTGTGTGCAAGTAAATAGGCTGCGTGCAAAGTAAAGTAAGCGAACCGTGTGTTCTACTCAAAATCAGTGTGTGCTGCATGTTCACCCTCAATCCGAGCTGTGTGTTCAGAAAATCAGAGTTTGGGCTGCGTGTTCTACTCTCAATCAATGTGTGCCGTGTGTTCACCATCAACCTGGGCTGTGTGTTCAGAAAATCAGAGTTTGGGCTGCGTGTTCTACTCTAAATCAGTGTGTGCCGTGTGTTCACCATCAATCTGGGCTGTGTGTTCAGAAAATCAGAGTTTGGGCTGCGTGTTCTACTCTCAATCAGTGTGTGCCGTGTGTTCACCATCAATCTGGGCTGTGTGTTCAGAAAATCAGAGTTTGGGCTGCGCGTTCTACTCTCAATCAGTGTGTGTCGTGTGTTCACCATCAATCTGGGCTGTGTGTTCAGAAAATCAGAGTTTAGGCTGCGTGTTCTACTCTCAATCAGTGTGTGCTGCGTGTTCACCTTCAATTTGGACTGTGTGTTCAGAAAATCAGAGTTTGGGCTGCGTGTTCTACTCTCAATCAGTGTGTGCTGCGTGTTCACCCTCAATCTGAGCTATGTGTTCAGAAAATCATAGTTTGGGCTGCGTGTTCTACTCTAAATCAGTGTGTGCCGTGTGTTCACCATCAATCCGAGCTGTGTGTTCAGAAAATCAGAGTTTGGGCTGCGTGTTCTACTCTAAATCAGTGTGTGCCGTGTGTTCACCATCAACCTGGGCTGTGTGTTCAGAAAATCAGAGTTTGGGCTGCGTGTTCTACTCTAAATCAGTGTGTGCCGTGTGTTCACCATCAATCCGAGCTGTGTGTTCAGAAAATCAAAGTTTGGGCTGCGTGTTCTACTCTAAATCAGTGTGTGCCGTGTGTTCACCATCAACCTGGGCTGTGTGTTCAGAAAATCAGAGTTTGGGCTGCGTGTTCTACTCTCAATCAGTGTGTGCTGCGTGTTCACCCTCAATCCGAGCTGTGTGTTCGAAAAATCAGTGTTTGAGCTGTGTGTTCAATTCTCAACTAATGTGTGCCGTGTGTTCACAATCAATTTATGAGCTGAGTGTTCGGAAATTCAAGTGTTTGAACCGTGTGTTCAAGATGCGAACAAAGTGCTATGTCATAGACTAAACTGTGTGTTCAAATATGGCACAGGCACGAAATGCACGAAAAATACAGAAAACGAAGTAAATACCTCTCGTGCCTCGTGAGAAAGGTGATACTCTGGCTCCCGTAGAAGTAGATCTCCGGGTGCTCGGTCATCAAAGTCAGTGAAGTGACGAAAAACGGCCCGCGGAAGAACGTGTACCGGCGGGGCGTACCTCTCGGGAATGAAGGGTCGAACCCTTGGGGGTAGAGCCATGACATCGGGATCATCCCCGGCACCCGGAGGACCTCCGCCGTGAGGAAAATGACCGGCCAGTTCAGAAGATCTGCAAAAGGAGCAAAAATGAGCAAAAATTGGAAAAAGTCAACAAAAGTCAACTCCCGGGAAATGAAAAAGTCAACAAAGTCAACTCCCGAGAAAATCTTCCAAATGTTGAGACAAACTTACCTCAAGTGGCGAAAATGAGAAAAGAGGCACCGAAATCAAAATTTAATCGGTTCAAAGTGCTTGAAACGGGAAGTTTTCGCGAAAACAACTTGCATGGGGCGTTGGAAAACGCGTATGGAGCACAGATCTGAGTGAGAAAATGGTTTGGGAAGCGAGAGGAGAAGATTTCATGGCTGAGGTTATGAGCTCAAAGTGTTTGGGCAAGTAGATTTAAAGAAAAGAAGGTGAAAAGACCAAATTACCCACGGATTTGGGCAGGTGGCCGGCTGGCCACCTTTTCTGGCTGGCCGGCCATTCTCTTTTTGAAACCTAGCCGATGGCCTCCCCAGGGGAAAGAAACTGGCCGGTGGAGTTCCTCACATGCTCACCTAGCTCTCTGCAAATTTTGAGGAAGATTGGAGTTCCCGGGACCTGAAAAAGTTCAAGAAAAGTGCACTTTGTCTCGCGAAATCGCTCCACCGGAACTTCAGCTTTAACTTCTGGTATGTGTCCCATCATTACTCATCAGAATCAAGGTGTATCCTTCGTAAACATGTTGTAACCTCTCCGGGAGGTGAACCGGAGGCCGCGATCGAGTCGCCCTCGCCAAAACGCGCGTTTCTCTGCTCGTGGCTCTACGACAAACACGTGTCCTGATTTGCGATTGTTCTGCATCATTGTGCATCTAACTTACATTCTCATGAACATACTTGCATTGTCATGCATGTCTGTTTGATATTACCATGTCTCTGTGTTTAAGCTTGCGTTGTCACGCGCGCTCCTTTCTCGCACTGCGATGCATTCACCCACCGACACCGCTTTTGTCGAACTTTCGATATCACATTGAATATATCTTGCTAAACATATTGTGCTTGTTGAGTTTCTCTCTTTTGCAGGCACGATATTGTATGTACGGTTCATTTGGAGCTGGCGCAGCCAGACGAATCGCGCAGGTATCGTATCTTCTCCGTGTGAGACGCGACAAGAATTGAATAATTCTCCGCATTCCTAACTGCATGAAATGTAGTTGTTGCTTTGCATTCTTGCTTAAAACTGTTGCATCTATTTGCGAATACTTGCTTCATTACAGCATGCTGCATTTGCACGAACATCGAGTTACATCTGGCCCTGTGCATATCGCTTTGCATTTTGCCCCTTGCCTGCGGGCGCGCCTGCGGGCATATCTCTGTTTATCTTGTATGATTGTTTAAGTCTTCGGCCTTGTCAAAAATGGGTCGTCTCTGGGCTTTGACATTCACTCCCGTCATTTCTTGACTTCCGAGTTCTGTCAAAGAGGGGCAACTGTAGACACCCCATTTTTTACCGACCTTAAGACTCAGACGTCACCAGTTGAGCGCTCGGTGATATTGCATATCGTGCTCGTCCAGAGGTTTCAGAGTCTCGGCCGTGAGCCCTGCCTCCGGACTTCCGGGCTTTTCTGTGCCTTGCCTCGGTTTGCGAACCAGGCTCGATTTTCTCTATTTCTCTTCCTGAGGGGAGGGAGAGGTCTCGTAGACCATCTCTCAGTGGCCGTGGGCTACATTTCGTGGTCATAGACCATTTTGCCCGTTTCGGAGCCCGGTTCCCGGTTTTCGGAGCCGTCAGGCCGTGTGCCTCGGTTCGGGACCACCTAACTATCTCCGTTTGCTCTGGTTTTTGGCATGCATCTTATTTGCTCCCTTTCTAGGGACACTGAGGTCCGAGAGACCAACTTTGTGGTCGAACACCACTCCCGATGCCTAACAGTCAGTTTTTGAGGCCTCGGACTGCGCGTTTCGGCCCCGGAACCTTCATTTTGCATCGGTTTTCGTTCATTTTTGGCAGGTACCTCTGTTTCATCACCAGGAAGGTCGTAGAAGGGTGGGAGGCCAGTAATTGTTCCAGCAACCAGTTATATTTCCTTCATCGCCCTCCGACACCCGTTTTCCACACTTCCAAGCCAATGTTGACCACCCTAGGGTCACTTTCTTCAACTCTAACCCCCATATTTGTGTTGTGCACACCTGGGAGGACACAAATATCACATGGCCGGCCAGTAATTGTCATTGACCCTTTTGAACCCCTCCTAAAATGGCCTATTCTCTCTCCTGTTTTACAGTTGCCAATTTTGGACCACAGGGTTGTGTTCAGGACACCTGGGAGGCCACCACTTTGTGGTGGCCGGCCACTAATTCAACTTGGCCTTTTTGACCCCTAGCCGGCCGGCCATGGGGGGTGGCCGGCCGGCCACCTGCAGCTCCAAAACCTGGCCGGCCTTGCTCCTCAGGGTGAGTACATTACAGTTGTGCATTGTTTTTCCCTCCAAAACCTGTATCCGGAGGGAACTTTTTTGGAGGGAAACTTGATGCAATTTCCCTCCCTTTTTTCCCTCCTTTTCTCCCCCTCTCTTGGCCATATAACCAGCCTCCCAGGTCTGGTTTGAGGGTTACAAAAAAATCCCTAAGAGCTTGGCATACACATCTCCCTCTTCCTCTCTTCCAAACCCTCAAAATCTTCCAAGTTCTACACCCTTTCTTCATCACCACCTAGCACCACCACCACTACTCCATTTCCAGCAGCTTGGGGAGTTTTTCAGAGGCTAGGAGGAAGCATTTCTCAAGCCAAAAGGGAGCCAAGGATTGGTCTACAAGGGTAAGTTCATCTCTCCCTCTTTTGAGCTCATTCTTGCCCCATTTCTTAGCCCTCTTAGCTTGCTGTTTTGAGCTTCGACCAAGCCTGAAAAAGTCATTTTTTTGAGCTATATTCCATGTTTCATTAAGGGCTCATTGCAGTTTGAAGCTTCTTTTTGGCACTTGCTTCATTGTCCTCTTGAATGCCATTATTTTGCATGATATTTTTGGCCTATGTGTGATCTGTTTTGGAGCATGTCATAAACTGTAGATAGGCTTATTTTGAGCCCTTATTCAACATTGAAGAAGGCTCAACACTGTTTGGGACCTCCATATATCACTTGTCATTGCACCCCTCTTTGGTCCCCATTTTTGCATGATTTATTAGCCTATTGAGCTTCTGTTTTTGGACCTTGGTCCGAACTGAAAATGGCCCTATTTTGACCCCTTCTTCATGTTTCATTAAGGGTCTATGGCTGTTTGAGACATCCTTGGTATACTTCATGATATAGCCCTCTTGTGGCCTTAATTTTGCATGGCATTTTGAGCATATTTCTATACTGTTTTGGGCTTGATCATCTACTGTAAAAAGCCATATTTTGGGCCCCTCTTCAACATTGTTGAAGGGCCCTAACCTGTTTGGGACCATCATATATCAGTTACTTCTTTGCCCCTTTGTTGGCCCATTTCTTGCATGAGTTGTTTGCCATACTTGTATCTGTTTTTGGGGTCTGTCATAAACTGTGAAAGGTCATATTTTTTGTCCCTCTTCAATTTTTTATAAGGCCCTTTCTCTGTTTGGGGCCAGAATTTGTGAGTTGCTTCATTACCTCTCTCTTTTTGGCCATTTTTGCATGCTATCTTAGGCCTATTTGTGCTCACTGTTTGACCATGCTTTGAACTGTAAACATGCTTGTTTTGGGGCTTCCTAGCTTCTGTCTTTACATTTCATGTTCAAATTATGCATGCATTGCATAGCTATAGGCTATTTCATGCATCAAAATTCATGTTTCGGGACTTGTTCCATGCATCGGGTTTCATTTCGCCATGTTTCGGGGCTGTTTTGCCTCTCATTTAGCTTCTGAAATTTGCATGTTTGCATATCATATTCCATGTCTTGCCATGTCTCATTAGAGTGGCATTCCGCGCCGTAGGTTCGGTCCTCGGTTTGCGTGCACGCGTGCACGCACTTCGAGTTGTCTCATTTTCATCTTATGGCCTCCTATGTGAGTGTGACTGAGGTCCACTTGTGTTGGTGTAAGTCCATATTGCATTGTGTATGCCATTTCATTTCATAGCATTGTGTATGCTAGGATGTATGTTAGCGCATTGTATATGCCATGTTACCTCGTGCATCGTGTATGCCATTCCATAACATTTTGCATGTTAGGTTGTATCTTAGTTGCATTTCATGCATATCATGCATATTGCATCGTGTTCAGGATAGGAGTTAGCCCGGGCACGGGAAATGAGGTACGTTTCGTACTCCGAGTGACGGAACGTGTCTCAATTCCCCAGTCACCGACACTCCGGATCATCCATGATGGAGTTAGGTCTTGTTGTGTTTTCATGTGCATTCATCTCATATTGAGTTGTGCAATTCGGCTCCTCGGCCATCATGCATCGATATGCGTGATTGGTGGCACGAGGATCGAGGCATGCATACATTTGTGAAAATACATTGCTATGCCCCTTTCCTGCTCTCTGTTGTAGCAAAATGAAGAATTAGCAACTTTTCAAAGTTTGGCACGCATTTCAAGAACAGGTGCAAACAGAGGCTAATTGGGGCATCGTCATGGATTTCCGCGCAAAGGCAACCCGGGCATACATCATTCATCATCTGGAATGGAATCAAGGCAGTCCTTGGCTTGCATGCCAGTTTATTTATTTTCTTAGTTAATTTGTTAATTAATTAGGAATTTGTACATATTTGGACTGTATTATTTGGACTGTGCTATTCTTTTATTCGGGACTGTATATTCTTTCGGACCCTCTGCGCGAGGGCATAATTGTAATAAGTGTGCGTGAGTGTGATGTATGTCTTCCAACCCCACGTCTTTCTTCCCTTTTATTTACCAGCTTATGATGGATAGATTAGGGCATGTTTCAATTAGCATACAGTATGATAGTATGTTTGCATTCATTCATCTGTTTTGCATGCACCGGGCTCGGCGCATCATACTAAATGCATTTGTACTTCAATTCTAAGTTGAATACATGTTAGCTGTTGCATTTCATATGCCATGTCTAGAATAGCCGAGCCTGGTATAGTTGCATTTTGCATGTGTTGCATTAGGCATTTCAGCATATTTAGGATCATGCACGATTTCTAATGAGCTTCTGTTTTGGCTTGGAGTACTCGGTGAGTTTTATGCTTTAGCATCCTTGCATGCGTGTGAGTGACTGCCATGAATAGCATGCTTACCATGAGGCTATTTGCTTATGTGATATAACTGCCTGAATGCCTGTGGGTGAAGGTTGGGTTATTTGAATTGGGACAATGCATTGATTGTTTGTTTTAAGTCCACTAGATGGTGGCAAAATCATATTTTCTAAGCCCACCCGAGGGTGGCAAATTCATGTCTTAGCCTACTTGCGGGTAGCACCATCAAACCATTTTCAAACAAACAAACACGAAGTGTTTTGTTCCAATACAAGCGACCCAGTCTATACTTGTATGCTGTGCGCATCACATAGTAAATCTAGGCTAATAACCGGAATAAGAACACACAATGTTTTCAAAACTAGATATCACGGTTAGTAGAGGCCGGTCTTTGACCGGGCGAGCGGGGGTGCTCACGAAGTGACCTTCCCCAATCGTACCCAAGTTCCCGAGCCGAGGCAACTTTGGTGATGACGGACACGTGGCCTTTGGCACCGAGTCAGGGTTTCCTAAATTTCCCCATAAAAAATATTTAGGTGGCGACTCTGCATCTGGAAAAGCAATCCATGTTTGGCACTTCTTTCAAAAATCTGTTTTCTCAAAAATGATTTGCCGGATTTGGACTCTTTGGTTCAAGATTTAGAACCGTGACAATCGAGTCTTTAAACTGTAGTGAGCCCAAATGAACAGAACGGGACTTAACCCTCCCGGGGCGTTCGGGGACGTCTACAGGTAATTACAAGACAAAACGGTGTTTGAGGCAACAACCCCAGAATCCCCTGACATTCTATACAAAGGAGGGAATGACTCGCTACAACAAGACAGACCCGTAAGCAAAAGGACTGACTCAAGACAATGAGACAGACTCAAAACAAAACAAAAGACTGACTCGACACCCAAGCCAGAATTTACAAAACTAGCATTCGCAGATGCTCAAAAATGCGTGCCAGACGCCACATTAAAAACACTGGGCGCCGCTTGCAGATGGTTCACTTCCCGATTACGCACTCGCAGTATCTGTGTCCTCAAAATCCAATAACTGAGCAGTAACGGACTTGGCTGAGGTGGGCGGGAGGATAACCTCATTGTCAATCAAATCCTGCACCTCATGACGGAGGCGGAAGCAGTTATCAGTAGGGTGGCCAGTTTGCTGATGGTACGCACAGTACTGGGTAGCATCATGGCCTGCTGGAAGGAGGTTAGGGAGAGGCCTAGGCTCGAGGGGTTTAAGATGCCCCCTTTCGGCCAGAATCTGAAATGCCTTTGACAACGGCATATAGAGTTCGTGAAAGACCCTGCGCCCTCGGGGCAGGTACTTTGGAGCCTGATTATTCCTGCTAGATGCACTAGCGAAAGGGTCGGCAGGTGCCGCCTTGACTTTCTGATATTTCCCAGGTGCAAGATTGGGAGTGGGAGGAACTGTCCTGGCATGACGGGGCCTATCCCGGTTTTCTGGCTGACTGGAACTACCCTCAGGTGGGGTGGGGAAAGCATCCTCCACAGCTTTTGTCACAACTACAGATATCTGTTGCTTGTTCATCCCCCCGGCTTTCAAAGCCTTGACTGCCCACAGCAGCTGTTCACTAGGATCGGCATCTGCCTTCACTTTGTCTTTTCCTCTAGCCTCAGCCTGATCTAGGATTTGGGTTGGCGCTGGTACATCATTGCCATAGCTGGAGGCCATCTCCGGTTGGCTAAGCTCAATCACAATCCGTCCCAACAGCGGGGGCTCCTGGGGTACAAAACCCCCGGCATATGGTGCGGCTGGTGGCGAAGCTGACATCCCGTAAGCGAGATCCGCCACGGTCCTCTGGAGGTCACCTATCATCCCCATTAGTTCAAACGTAGTAGGCTCGCGAGCCTGATATAGCTGGGGGGCCCAGACCGGGTGCGCAACCGGCGATCTGGGTGGATGTGGCATGTCAACAGTGGTCTCACTTTGCAGGGTGATTCCTTGATCTAACGCGGCTGTCATAACCACGATCTCTTCTGAATTCTGCGTCATCGTAGATCTTGCCTCGACAAAGGGGAATACTGACTATTCTGGAACTCTCTGAACTGAAAGGAAAAACAAGCAGCATTTCAGCCCAAACGGATCAAACACAGGTGCAGCCGAACAACTGTACCCTACTACTGATCACTGTTCCCCAGAAATCACTGTCCCAAGACACTGAATTGGATACCCTCAGATATAACTGATTCTCGCAAACTGATACTGATGCCCTCAGGCTTGATACTCCATTTTGCAAACTGATATGTGCATTCCTTGTAGAGATACACTCTAAAAGCACATAGCATGTAAAAGAGAGCCAATACACCCCTATGTTGGGGTAGGGTTTCCCTGTCCTATTTTGTCAGGAGCTAGGGTTTCACTGCACACGCAGCAGTTTCAAACAACCTATGATCGGGTAAGCAACCTGTCCTAGCTTGGAATGGTTACTATGGATTCCGAACATGCACTAGGTCGAATGGTCAAAAAGGTGCCCCGGTAAAACCGGGGTTTGTGTTCCCATACTGGCAGAGCCCGCAACCGGTCAGCCTTATGGTCATGCCTTGACAAGACAAGCCTCCGGCAAACCGTTCAGGAATAGCAGATGGCCAACACGGTGTCCTAGGCGCACCAATGCACATGCAATGCAAAGAGACACATAAGTGGAATCAAAACAGAATATCACGAGTTCGAGTCAAGCTCTCTAAGTCCCCAGCGGAGTCGCCAGAAACTGTAGACGTCCCCGAACGCCCTGGGAGGGTGGGTCCCGTTCTGTTCGTTTTGCGGGTCTACTACAGTTCGGACTCAAATTGTCACGGTTCTTAATCTGAACCAAAGAGTCCAAATCCGGCAAATCGTTTTGAGAAAACAGATTTTTTTGAAAGAAGTGCCAAACATGGACTGCTTTGCCAGATACAAAGTCGCCACCTAAATATTTTTTAAATGGGGAAATTTAGGAAACCCTGACTCGGTGCCAAAGGCCACGTGTCCGTCATCACCAAAGTTGCCTCGGCTCGGGAACTTGGGTACGATTGGGGAAGGTCAGCTATGAACACCCCCTCTCGCCCGGTCCGAAGACCGGCCTCTACTAACCGTGATATCTTGTTTTGAAAACGTTATGTGTTCTTATTCCGGTTATTAGCCTAGAATTACTATGTTATGCGCACAGCAAACAAGTATAGATTAGATTGCCTAATTTGGAAATAAGCATTGCATATCCGTTTGTCTTGAAAAACATTTTGAATTTTGCTACTCGCAAGTAGGCTAAAATACGGATTTCAATGAGCTATTCCAACTCAGACAATCCAACCTTCACCCACAGGCATTCAGGCAGTTTATAGCACATAAGCATCTAGCCACATGGTAAGCATGTTATTATGTTAACATTCACACGCATGCGATATGCTAAAGCATAAAAATACTTACATCGTACTCCGTGCCAAAACAGTGAACTAGTTAGCAAAAATGCATGGTCCTAGTTCATGTTAAATTGACTAATGCAACACATGCGGGGTGCAATTAGGTTAGGCTCGGCTAATCCTAAACATGACATATGAAATGCAATCAATTGATGCACGTATTCAATTTGGAATTGAAGTACAAATGCAGTTAGCATGATGTACCGAGCCTGGTGCATGCAGGACAAATGCATGGGTGCACGCAGGACAAATGCATGGGTGCACGCATGCATAGCATAAGGTATGCTAAAATAAATATGTCCTAATACTAACCGTCAAAAGCAGGTAAGTAAAAGGGAGAAAGAAGTGGGGGTTGGAAGACATACACACACACCCACACTTATTACAAATTCGCCCTCGCTCGGAAGGAACGAAAGAATAATACAATTCAAATAATGAATTAACTATCCTAGCTAATTGATTATTACAGACCAACTAAATTAATTAAGCAAATTAATTAAGTTAAGAAAGCAAGAAAAAGGGCCTCGGGAAGAGGGCTCAATGCACGCATGCTCGGGTCTTACTCGGAAGTCCACTGCCATGCGTAGGCTGCCTCTGTTTTCCCTGCTCTGCCTCTCTGGAGACTGCCAAAATCTCAGAATGTGCTCATTGGATGTCGGGGATCACTACCGGCTGGGTAGAATTTCCATCGGCCGTGATTTGATGTTCATCGGCACAAAATAGATGCATCGGCCATCTATGGATTGCCGGTCGGCACTCTGTGAAGTCGATCAGCAGAAAGTTCCTGCAGAACCTGTTTGACAGCAGCAGAGGACAGAACCTTGCATGGCAATGTAATCCAAACATTGTATGCACCAACCAAGCTCCTTATCATGTGTATGACTCAAAGGGGCATGGTCCTTGGTTCTCGGACCACCAATCGCGCATTTCAATGCATGATGGCCCAAGAGCACCAAGTTGTGCATGTTGATTTCAAATGTAATGCAAACCAACAAACAAAAGGCCCAATCCCTATCACTAGATCAAGGGACAAGGCATGCGTGCTTATGTAATACAATCCTAAGCATGTTAGCTAGTATGCAACATGGCATAAAAGGGAGCATACAATGCATTCATGCAAGCATGCAAGCAAACATGCAAGGTAAACATGCAAGCAAACAAATGATGGACTTAAACATGATTTAGGCAGCCCTATCTAGGCCTAAAACAATGGCCAAATGCCAAGGAATTGGGACCAAACACACATACAACCATGCAAGTAAGTTGGACCAACACTTAGGCATTAAACAAGCAACTCTCATGCACACTTGAAAGGAGCATAACATGGACAATTAGCATGCAAATCAAACTTTGAAAATCATGTTACACAAGGTGCTAAACCAATTTAACAAGGTAAACAAGGCATGCAAACAAGGCCCAAAATTCAAAGCAAGCTAAAAGGGGATTGGACCATACTTAGCAAGACCAAACATGGCATGAATTAAATGACCCAAAACAGAGTTTTAGCACATAAAACAAAGCCTAAAAGACCACTTAGATGGCATCTAAATGGCTTGAATTCAAAAGCATGCACAATGGCCAAAACATGGAGCATGCAAGACAAGCTTTTAAAGCTTCAAAGAGGCATCCAAGGCAAGCATACAAGCATGCTAAAGGGACTGAAATAACATGGAAAATGGTCCCAACCCACTGAAATGAAGCAAGGATGCATGCTATACATTCATACACTTAAGGCTAACAAGCCAATAATGCAAAGAGGCTATACTAAGCATGCCAAAGTCGACCCAAACAACTAAGGACAGACCTCAAACATAGCAAAGTAAGCACAAAAACTTCACAAAGCCAAGCCTAAAACATGCTAGAACAATGGTTTACAACCTAAGGCATATTAAGGCAACAACAAGGCATTACATGGCATGTATGTTAAACTAACATGGTGTACCAAAACCAACATACAACAATGCTATTTCATGGCAAAATAAGCATAAATGATAGCCAAGGCATGGTCAACATAAGGCTTAGCTAGGTGCTCATTAAAGAGGCAAAAATGGCCCTTTTCAAGGACAATAAGGAGAGGGGGTGGCCCTCTCCTTCTTGGGACTTCAAGGCACCATCCTTACCACTGAAATCCCTCAAGATTTCAGTGGTGAGGAGGCCCAAGCACCAAAGTCTTGGAGCTCACTCAAAATAGCACAAAAAGGGGGCCTCTCAAGGCTTAAGAGGGGTCAAACACCTCCAAACCATAAAACACTCTAAACAAACTATTTAGAGGGCCCAAAAATAGAACTTTTATGTATTAAACACTAAGCTTAAAAACAGTTCTAAGATGGTCAAAAATACAATGCAAAAGTGGGGTAAAAAGGGGCTAGTGTCTTACCCTTGTTGACCTCTTCACAAATGGTGGACCAGCACCTTCCTTGAGCTCAAACCAGCTTCAAAGCTCCAAAAACAAGCCTCAAGAACCTCAGTTCCAAGAGGATGGTGTGATGGTAGGTGTTTATGCACAAAACTAAGCCTAAAACACACACAATGGCAAGAGAGGGAGAGATATAGATATAGGTTAGATACACTAATTTAAACCCTAAAACCAGAGCCCTCTCACTCTCTTCTCTAACTTCTCTAACCCTAAAGCCAAGAGGGGAGGGCTCCTCTTATAGAGGAGCCAATCTTGTAAAGCTTACAAGGTAAGCTATCAAGAGGGCCATCCCTCCATACACGTGTATGGAGGGGAAGCAAATGCAAGACAGCTGTGCTAAAATATCTGCAAAAGCAGATGAACAGTAGTCGGCTGCTCAAAATTGCCATTTTGACAAAATGGGCACCGGCAACAAAGAGTGCCGACCGGCAATATACATTGCCGATGGCAACAAAACACTAGCCGGTGGCCTCTAGAAATGGCCGGTGATGTGTGGGGATGCCTCACAACGCATTCCCTGCCCCTCCAAGGCAAAACACAAGTGTTTGGTGCAAAACCAGACACTAAACAGTCGAGATCGGGGATCCTGAGGCAAGGCGCGTAGCCGAGACCTCTGGGAACTCCAAACGAACACAAACATGGATGATCACCGGGTGTTCAAACGGTGACGTCCAAGTCTTGAGGACGGTCAAAAATGGGGTGTCTACACTCACAAAAACTCTCTTAAAGTTTCAATATGGGACAACCCATTTCAAGAAACCCACATTTAATTCTTTAAATGTCCATTCCACGAACCCGAAAACGACGTCAAGTTCCCATTCACTCATAAATGGTTTTGACGAACCGTCTTCACCGTGTGACTTGTCATGCGACAGGGAACACGTCACCTCTTCAGACCCACCCCAAAAGACGTTTGGGGTCCACTCAAAATTGGGCTCAAAGTTGGCCCAAAATAAACCTATAAAAAACTAAATTTTTCAACAATCCCCCATATGAATGGAATTTGACGGAGAGAAAATACAACAACATGATCTAATTACAAAGAGTACAAAAATTAGAAATATTCTGCAAAGGATAGGTAGCTTTTCACTTTGAACCTTCCCTTGTGAGACACTATCGGATTTACTAGCTAACCAGTGCACATGATGTTTTGAATTGTTCAGCCATTTGTGTAAACCAAGATAATATAACTCACACAGTATATCACCAGACACAGTTTAGTTCTCACTATTGTGTTCATTTTGGCCCTAAACAACCGAGTCTTTCATGAGTGCTCTAGAGAATTGTAACCCTTCACAAATCTCATAGAACCGGCCCAGTTCACACACATATAGGTGATTTTTATAAAAAGTATCCTGCCATACTCTATTAGGTATACCTAAATATAAGAATTATTAAAAGTATTACTTAACCTAAAACGCTACAGACATCAATATTTCATCATAGAAATTGGTAGGAGTTTGACTCCCTAGTGATCTTTCTGAGTCATACACAACTCGGTTGTCCCTTTGAACCTAGATCTTGAGATCTCTAGTTAACTAGGTTGGGTTACCGTTGTGGTAACTCTTATTTAATAGGCTTAAGTTTCATTCCCTTCGATGAATTCTCAACTATCTCTCTTGCTAACCCTTTGGTTAGTGGATCCGCTATGTTATCTTTAGACTTCACATATTCAATGGAAATAATTCTATTAGAGAGTAGTTGTATTACGGTGTTATGTCAACGACGAATGTGTCGTAACTTACCGTTATGCATATGACTTTGTGCTCTACCTATTGCTGATTGACTATCACAATGTATGCATATAACAGGCACCGGTTTTTGCCACATTGGAATATCTTCAAGAAAGTGGCGAAGCCATTTTGCTTCTCTCCCAGCTTTATCTAAAGCTATGAATTCTGATTCCATAGTAGACCTAGCAATGCAAGTCTGTTTGGAAGATTTCCAAGATACAGCCACACCACTAAGAGTAAAGACATACCCACTAGTGGACTTTGAGTCTTTAGTATCCAATATCCAATTTACATCACAGTATCCTTCAAGTACTGCTGGATATCTAGTATAATTAAGCCCAATGTTACGAGTAAATCTGAGGTATCTTAGAACCCTTACAATTGTTTTCCAGTGTTCTACTCTCAGATTTCTCGTATATCTACTTAATTTACTTACTGCATAAGCTATATCTAGGCGAGTACAGTTCATCAAGTACATTAAACTTCCAATAATTTGGGCATACTCTAATTAAGAACTACTTTCCTGTACATTCTTAGAAAGAAACAAATTAACATCTACAGGTGTTCTAGCAAAATAATCATTATCTTTACTGAATTTGTCAAGTATTTTCTTAATGTAATGAGATTGTGATAAAGCATAACCTTCTGATATTTTGGTAATTTTCATACCAAGTATTACATCAACAATCCCCATGTCCATCATGTCATAATGCTTATTCAACATTTTCTTAGTAGTTTTAATCATGTCGTTATTACTACCTATGATGAGCATATCATCCACATAAAGACATACTATAACATAGCCTTTGTTTGTATTTTTTATATAAACACATTTGTCACATTCATTAATTTTGAATCCATTTGACACCATTGTTTTGTCAAATTTCTCATGCTATTGCTTTGGTGCTTGTTTTAAACCATATAATGATTTAACCAATTTACACATTTTCTTTTCTTTTCCTGGAACAGAAAATCCTTTTGGTTGTTCCATGTAAATTTCATCATCTAACTTGCCATTTAAGAAAGCAGTTTTCACATCCATTTGATGAATTTCTAGATTGTATAAAGATGTAACGGCAATTAACATTCTAATGGATGTTATTCTAGTAACCGGTAAGTATGTGTCAAAGTAATCAAGACCTTCTTTTTGTCTATACCATTTGACTACAAGTCTTGCCTTGTATTTGTCAATTGATCCATCCGCCTTCATTTTCCTTTTAAAAATCCACTTGTATCCAAGAAGTTTACAACCTGGTGGTAAATCCACTAATTCCCAAGTGTGATTTTGTAGGATGGATTCAACTTCATTGTTTACAACTTCTTTCCATAAAGGAGTCTCAGGACTAGACATAGCCTCTTTAAAAGTTAAAGGCTCATTTTCTAACAAAAATGTTAGAAAATCTAGACCAAAAGATTTTGAGATTCTAGCATGTTTACTGCGCCTAGGTTCCACTTTATCAATTTGATCTTGCTCTTGTTCTTGATTATTACTAGTAATAGCATCAAAATATCTTTTCTTATTACTAGTCTCTTGTCCAATCTTATTCGGAAACAGATGTTCAAAGAAAGATGCATTCCGAGATTCAATAATAATATTTACATGCATTTCAGAATGTTCTGATTTATGAATCAAAAATCGATATGCATTACTATTCTTGGCATAATCAATGAAAATACAATCAACTGTTTTAGGACCTATCTTAGTCTTTTTAGGATTAGGAATAGCCACTTTAGCCAAATACCCCCACACTTTTAATTATTTGTAGAAGGGTACTCTCACATGCCACAATTCATAAGGTGTTTGATTCACTTTCTTTCGAGGTACTTTATTAAGTATATAATTAGCATAAAGTATTACTTCCCCCCACAAGTTCTGAGGTAATCCAGAACTTATTAACATGGCATTCATCATTTCTTTTAAAGTCCTATTTTTCCTTTCAGCAATTCCATTTTGCTAAGGTGAGTAAGGAGCGGTGGTTTGATGAATTATTTCATGTTCTTTATAGAACTCACCAAAAGGTGATTCATATTCACCACCTCTATCACTTCTAAGTTTCTTAATTTTTATCAAGTTGATTTTCAACTTCATTCTTATATTGAATGAAAATTTCCAAAGTTTCATCCTTGGTTCGAATTAAATAAACATAACTATATCTAGTATAGTCATCTATAAAAGTGATAAAATATTTTTTCCCACCCTCTAGTTTGAATTGATTTAAAATCACAAATATCACTATGAATTAATTCAAATGGTTCCGTACTTCTTTCAATTTAATGAAAAGGAGTTTTAGATAATTTTGCCTTAACGCAAATTTCACATTTATAATTTGAATCAATGTCAAATTTAGGTAAACATTCCATATTAATTAATCTACGCAAAGATCCATAATTAACATGTCCAAGTCTACCACGCCATAAATTTGAAGACTCAAGCAAGTAAGAAGAAGATGTATTTTTATTAATAACAGAGGGTACAACAGTCATTACATTCATTTTGAAAATGCCATCAGACATGTAACTTTTTCCTACATATATCCGATTTTTGGTAAGTACAAACTTGTCACTTTCAAAAACTAGCCTAAACCCATTTTTACTAAACAAATATCCAGAAACAAGATTCTTACGAATGTCCGGTATATGTAGCACATTGTTGAGAGTAAGTTCTTTTCCAAATGTCATCTTTAAAATAATCTTTCCTTATCCTTCAACTTTAGAAGTCGAAGAGTTGCCCATAAAAAGTTGTTCACCATTGTCCACCACTGAATAAGATGTGAACATCTTTTTGTTGGCACAAATGTGGCGAGTAGCACCATTGTCCACCCACCATTCTTTAGGATTTCCGATAAGGTTTGCCTCGGAAACAACTACAGAAAGATTTATGTTATCTATGCCATTGGAAATATTGTCCACTTCGGTCATATCGGCTTGAGCAGGCTTCTTGCTTGTTCTTCTTTTGCTTTGCCTTTGTTGCAGCAATCTTTGGCCCGATGTCCCTCTTTGTCATAGATGTAACACTTGCCATTAAACTTGTACTTTTTAGTTCCCCCCCCCCCCCTTAGAGCCTTGTGGTAAACTTCTTTGCTTCACCACATTTGCCTTAGACTTCATTGGATGTTTACTAGCTCGCTTTTCAGAATTGCGGTTGTCCTCTTCAATCCTCAAACGCACAATCAATTCTTCCAAAGACATTTCTTTGCGCTTATGTTTGAGGTAGTTCTTAAATTCCTTCTAGCCTTGTGGTAATTTTTCAAGTAAGGCTGCAACTTGGAAGGTTTCACTGAAAGACATGCCTTCTACGTGAATGTCATGTAAAATGAGTTAGAGATATTGAACTTGGCTGACCACAGTCTTAGAATCAACCATCACAAAGTTCAGGAATTTTCCAACCACAAATTTCTTTGAGCCGGCATCTTCTGTTTTGTATTTTTTCTCCAAAGACTCCCAAAGTTCCTTTGCTATCTTGATAGGACTGTAGACATTGTATAATGTGTTGTCAAGTTCGTTCAAGATGTAGTTTCGGCAAAGAAAATCAACATGTTTCCAAGTATCAACCACAGCAACCACTTGCCGGTCAGTTTCATCCTCGTTCAGAGTAGGAGCATTCTTATAGAGAAAATGAGCCAGGTTTAGAGTTGTAAGATAGAACAACATTTTCTGTTGCCATCTTTTAAAATCAATTCCTGAGAACTTCTCTATCTTCTCACCGTGATTGACTGGCACAGTCACAACAGGAGGGGTTGGAGCAATTACGGCCACCACACTAGTACTTGTTTGAGCATTAATTTTACCAGTTTCTGTTGCCATGAATTCTAAATTATAAAACAAAATTATAACTAGAATTTTATACTACACAGAAAATTAAACCAAAACCAAAAAATTAAATTTTGTTAAAATAAAAGAAATAAGAATTGTAACTTTTATTTCCAATTAATTTGAAAATAAAATAAAATTTTATTTAACCAAATTAATTCTACACAGAAAATTGAATTTCTGTAACACTTCAATAATTAAAATACTGAAACAGAATTTTAATTAATGAACACTTAGAAATAATTTTTGAAAACCAAAATTAAATTCTGACAAAATTTCACAAATAAATATTCTGAATTGTTAATGACACCAGTATATTACTACTAGTTGTCAAATAAAATAGACAGTATATTACTACTATCTATTAAACAGTATATTACTACTATTTATTTTTCAACCAGAATATTATTTTGTAAAATCACAGAAAATAATTTCTGTAAGAAGAAGAAAGAGAAAAAAGAAACAAATGAAAAATTCTGTAAACAGAATAATTCGAATCTGTCTTAAGATTGTTTTTTGGATCATCTCGGGATATCAAGACTGCTGGAAATGGGTCTCAATTTATAGGCAACTTGGTGACCATTCATACTGCCCGAACAGGTGCAGAATTTAAACTGGACAGATTTGCTGCCAGTTTTGAATCTGTTCAGCAGATTTGAACCAGTCCAAACTGTTGTCAGTTTTATACCTTTCAAAAATAGTTTAAATCTGTTATGGAATCAAATGAATAGGTGCAATTGATCTTGAAAGAGGCACAATTATTGGACAGAAAATTTGAATTCAAATTCAAATAATTTCCTGTCAAGAATTTGGAAAAATTAATGTTAGAACCGACCCAAAACCCACACCTGGACAGCGGCAGCGCGCGTGTGGTGATTTGGGCTAAGGTTCACTTTGTTCATAACTTCTCCCTTCTACAAACTTGGGGTGTCCTTTGGGGGCCAATCCAAGTTAGTACACCAAGAGCTTATATACTCACAAAAGCTTTCTTAAAGTTTCAATGTGGGATAACCCATTTCAAGGAAACCCACATTTAATTCTTTAAATGTCCATTCCACGAATCTGAAAACGACGTCAAGTTCCCATTCACTCATAAATGATTTTGACGAATCGTTTTCACCGTGTGACTTGCCATATGGCAAAGAACACATCACTTCTTCAGACCCACCCCAAAAGATATTTGGGGCCCACTCAAAATTGGGCTCAAATTTGGCCCAAAATAAGCCTATAAAAAAACCAAATTTTCTAACAAAAACAACTATAGTGAAACATCAGTAAGTATCATATAATTCAGAGCTATCTTTTTCTATGATACAAATAATATTCTACTATCAACTCACAAACAAAACAAAACAAAACAAAATACTCAATTATTCAAGTTTTGTTATCAAAAAAATAAATTTAATATCAAATGTAAAAAAGAAAAATGCATTAGAATTGCATAAAGATACACAATTAAATATTACATAAAAACATATAAAACACAAAACTATGTGAACCCATCACCAAAATATCCTCGAAAGATAAAATTTTAAGTAAAAAAATATAATGAACACTCAATGGCCAAATTAAATTACTCTGAAATTCTCAAATAGGAAAGAGCTTTTTAGTTTGATGGGAAATTCTTTATGAGAATGATACAAACAAATAATTTTCTTAAATTTTTTTTTTTTTTTTTTGCAATTTTGGTACATAATATTCAACATTGATGCAATAAAAGGAAATTCAAAAACCTGTCAAGCTTGGTATTATATTTATAATGTCACCTACAAAAAAAAAGTAGACTTTAGACCAAGAATGTAAATGTGTAAAACATTTCAGTCATATTTATAATAATATAAAATTATATATATAGAGAAAGAGAGGAGGAAAAAGAAAAAACAACATAATAAGCTAATCATGGAAGACCAAGACCATTGGGTCTGAGCTTAAAAATAATGAACAATTAATAATTTAGTATTCTTATTGGTGGTCAAATCTCTAGACTTGAATACAAATGGCCTGTTTGATTTCATTAATGGTTTTATATGTGTTTATGATTAATTGAAATATAACTATTTATATAGGAGGAGAGAAATGTGAAATTTGATAGATAAATATAGATTATCTTTATTATATATTAAATTTAAATTTAAATTATCTTTATTTTGAATTTTATTGATACATATTGATTATCTTTATATAGATTTTCAATTCAAATATTTTGGAATTTTCTGATAACTTTTTTCTTCTTTTTTTTTCTTTTTTTCCCCCTTCGTGTTGATAAGTTTGTATTCGGATAACTATTATTTTAAGAGCATATATTATTAAATTATTAAAGAAAATAGTTTTTGTTTTAAATGAAAGTGATGAGAGAGGAGTGAGTTTGAAACTTAAGTGTCACATAATTTTTTTAAATTTTAAAATTTATAAGAAATTAGGAATAAAGATTTGGATGCCTAAGAGTATACCCACTATATTTGTTTATATATATACTAGCATATCACCCGTGCTATACACGGATTGTGTTTACAATTATCTATATATGTGAATTATGATTTTTAAATTTTTTTTTTAAATGTCTTCTTTTTTTTTTCTTTTTTTATATTATATTAAAGTTTAATATTTTGATAATAATCATATGTGTTGGACTTTTCAAGATTTTTTTTTTTTTTTATACTTCTTTTTAATGCATTAAAGTGTTATTATAAGAGATAATAATCATATGTGTTGGGACTTTTCAAGGAATTCATATGTGTTGGATTTGAAAGACTTTTTTTTATACTTGTTCTTAATGCATTAAAGTGTTATTATGAGAGTAAGACTTGGGAGTTGGGAGAAATTAATAAATACTAAGATTTTTTTTTTAAAAAAATCAAGAAATTTAGATTGGGAGATTGGAGCTCCCACAAGGCTTGGGGTTAAAAACCCCTTTTTGCTTAATATATAGTACTAGCCTATCACCCGTGCTATGCACGGGATAATTATAGATATTTATATTTGTTTTAGATTTTTTTAATATATAAATTATGTTTTTAAAGATTTTTTATAAAAATAATTTAACAATCTTATCACTAACCATAATGTATGAGAGAAGTTGAAAAGGGTACTGCATTAACTATACATAGATTGTATCTATAATTATTTGTATGAGGGGATTTTAAATGCTGATCAAGGGATTTTGACCAAATCAATAAATGTAGGCATGTGGAAAGACATGTGGATTGAAAAAAGTTAATAAATGTTGATTAGGGGATTTTGACCAAATCAATAAATGCTGAATTTTATTTTTATTTTTTATTTTTAATAAAAAATTTAGAAAATTCAGATTGAGATATTGAAGCTCCCACAGGCCTTGGAGGTTAAAAACCCTCTTTTGCTTAATATATAGTAAGTATAGATATAGATAGCATATCACCCGTGCTATGCACGGATTGTGTTTACAATTATCTATATATGTGAATTGTGATTTTTAAATATATATATTTTTTAAACAGCAGTGAT
Organism: Camellia granthamiana; assembly: GCA_036172215.1. Lineage (NCBI taxonomy): Eukaryota > Viridiplantae > Streptophyta > Magnoliopsida > Ericales > Theaceae > Camellia > Camellia granthamiana. The sequence goes on from CM069907.1 coordinate 31,054,531, forward strand.
TTAGACCCCCTCAAACTTCAACCCCCACCACCCCCCACACACGTGGCGGGTGGTGATTGGAGGAGGAGAAAAAAAAGAAAAAGAAAAAGTGATCAATCAAAAAAGAAAGGGGGTCAAAAGGAGGTCCCAATCTTTATTCTTTTTTAAATGTCTTCTTTTTTTCCTTTTTTATATTATATTAAAATTTAATATTTTAATAATAATCATATGTGTTGGAATTTTTAAGGAATTAAATGTCTTTTTTATTATTATTATATTATATTAAAGTTTAATATTTTGATAATAATCATATGTGTTGGACTTTTCAAGAAAATTTTTTTATGCTTGTTCTTAATGCATTAAAGTGTTATTATGAGGGATAATAATCATATGCGTTGGAACTTTTCAAGGAATTCATATGTGTTGAATTTCAAAGAATTTTTTCTATGCTTGTTCTTAATGCATTAAAGTGTTATTATGATGGTAAAACTTGGGAGTTGGGTGAAGTTAATAAATGTTAAAAAAAAAAATTTAAATCAAAAAATTAGAAAATTTAGATTGGGAGATTGGAGCTCCCACAAGGCTTAGGGTTAAAAACTCCATTTTGCTTAATATATAGTACTAGCATATCACCCGTGCTATGCACGGATTGTATTTATAATTATCTATATATGTGAATTATGATTTTTAAATGTCTTTTTTTTTTCCCTTTTTTTATATTATATTAAAGTTTAATATTTTGATAATATGTTAGATTTTTCAAGGAATTAACTATCTTTTTTTTTATTATATTATATTAAAGTTTAATATTTTGATAATAATCATATGTGTTAGACTTTTCAAAAAAAAAATTGCATGCTTGTTCTTAATGTATTAAAGTATTATTATAAGGGATAATAATCATATGTGTTGGGACTTTTAAAGAAATTTATATGTGTTGGATGTCAAAGAATTTTTTTTATACTTGTTCTTAATGCATTAAAATGTTATTATGAGGGTAAGGCTTGGGGGTTGTGAGAAGTTAATAAATGCTAAGGTTTTTTTTTTTTTTTAAATCAAAAAATCAGGAAATTTAGATTGGGAGATTGCAGCTTCCACAAGGCTTGGGTTAAAAACCTCCTTTTGCTTAATATATAGTACTAACATATCACCCGTACTATACACGGATTGTATTTACAATTATCTATATATGTGAATTGTGATTTTTAATTTTTTTTTTAAATGTCTTATTTTTTTTCCTTTTTTATATTATATTAAAGTTTAATATTTTGATAATAATCATATGTGTTAGACTTTTCAAGAAATTTTTTTTTATGCTTGTTTCTTAATGCATTAAAGTATTATTATGATGAATAATAATCATATGTGTTGGGACTTTTCAAGGAATTCATATGTGTTGGATTTCAAAAAAAAAATTTATGTTTGTTCTTAATGCATTAAAGTGTTATTATGAATGTAAGATTTGGGAGTTGGGAGAAATTAATAAATGCTAAGATTTTTTTTTTTAAATCAAAAAATCAGGAAATTTAGATTGGGAGATTGAAACTCCCACAAGGCATATATGTGAATTGTGATTTTTAAATTTTTTTTTTAAATGCCTTATTTTTTTTCCTTTTTTATATTATATTAAAGTTTAATATTTTGATAATAATCATATGTGTTGGACTTTTCAAGGAATTAAACGTTTTTTTTTATTATATTATATTAAAATTTAATATTTTGATAATAATCATATGTATTAGACTTTTCAAGAAATTTCTTTTTATACTTGTTCTTAATGCATTAAAAGGTTATTATGAGAGATAATAATCATATGTGTTGGGACTTTTCAAGGAATTTATATGTGTTGAATTTCAAAGAATGTTTTTTGCTTTTTCTTAATGCATTAAAGTTTTATTATGAGGGTAAGACTTGGGAGTTGGGAGAAGTTAATAAATGTTAAAAAAAAAAATTTAAATCAAAAAATCAAAAAATTTAGATTCGGAGATTGGAACTCCCACAAGGCTCGGGGTTAAAAACCCCCTTTTGTTTAATATATAGTATAGACTAGCTTATCACCCGTGCTATGCATGAGATAATTATAGATATTTATATTTATTTTAGATTTTTTTTAATATATAAATTATGTTTTTTAAGATTTTTTATAAAAATAATTTAATAATCTTATCACTAACCATAGTGTCTGCGAAAAGTTAAAAAAGATATTGCAGTAACTATACACAGATTGTATCTATAATTATTTGTATGAGGGGATTTTAAATGCCGATCAGGGAATTTTGACCAAATCAATAAATGTAGGCATGTGGAAAGACATGTGAATTGAAAAAAGTTAATAAATGCTGATCAGGAGATTTTGACCAAATCAATAAATGCTGAGTTTTTTTTTTTTTTTTAATAAAAAATTTAGAAAATTCATATTGGGATATTGAAGCTCTCACAGGCCTTGGGGTTAAAAATCTCCTTTTGCTTAATGTATAGTATAGATATAGATAGATGTGTTGGACTTTTCAAAAAAAAAAATTTATACTTGTTCTTAATGCATTAAAGTGTTATTATGAGGGATAATAATCATATGTATTGGGACTTTTCAAGGAATTTATATGTATTGGATTTCAAAGAATTTTTTTTATGCTTGTTCTTAATGCATTAAAGTGTTATTATGAGGGTAAGACTTGGGAGTTGTGAGAAGTTAATAAATGCTAAGATTTTTTTTTTTTTAAATCAAAAAATCAGAAAATTTAGATTGAGAGATTAGAGCTTCCACAAGACTTAGGGTTAAAAACTCTCTTTCGCTTAATATATAGTATAGATAGATAGATATATATAGCCTAGATTTAAAAAAATGAACCTTCTACATTGTTCTAGTGTTTATTAGAATTTTTTTTTATGAAAGCAAGGTTGGAGACTTTGAGTAATACTTTATTATTTTTTCAAAGAGACTTCGAGATTGAAAATTTTGTGGTATGATTCTTCTTGGAATCTTGCAATTAATGAATTTTGGTGCAATTATTATTTTTTAAACTGAAAATTACTAATTAAAAAATAAATTACACTAATCTCTCTTAAAATTTTAAAAAAATATAAACAGTTTTACAGTTTTAGAATAAATACACTAATTTCCATTTTAATAGGATTAAATGGGCTAAAACTAATGCAAATAGTGTGAAGAAACAAAAATAAACAGGAAAAAAAATCTATTTTAATTTAAAAGGGAAGACAATATCATTTTTTTATTCATAGGACTACTGAATTATTAATGGAAATGGGATTAAGTGTTATATGAATTAAAACCTTAAAGAGCTAATATAGTTATGTCCAATATAATTATGTCAAAATCATGAAACTTGTTGTATTTTCTCAAAATCTCAAGAGAAATTAATTTATTCTAAAAGTATTTACCTTTTAAATTATTCAATAATTATTTTTTCATTTAATAAGATAAAAGTCGAAATTACACTAAACGCACTAGTCCCAAATTTTAAAATAAAAAGTGATAAACATTATAAACTATATATATCAAAGAGAAATATAAAACAAATAATGGCAAAATGGAAGAAAAATACACGTGTATTAAACTATTGCATCTCAAGTAAATTTTGGGTCATTTTCAATACATGGTCAATTTAGATTGGCAAGGATATTGTGGTAATTTTTAATAAAATTAAAATATGCGTATGGTGAAATGAATATGAATGGATAACATTAATTATGTACATTGTATTAAAAAAAAAAATGAATAAAGACATGAATATGCATGAATAACATTAAATTATGTACATTGTATACAAAAAAAATGAATAAAGACACATGAAAAGTCTCATTGTGCAAAGACAAAAAGATTATATATACCCTTTAATTTTATTTATTTATTTATTAATTTAGGAAGGATTAAATATTATGGGATTATAGTTGGGAGTAAGGGAACAAGAAATATTGTGAGATAATAGATAAGATTATATATGATATATAATGAATCGTAATATATTTGATTAGAGTAAAATAAATGATTGGATAAGGGAAAAGAAATATTTATGACCATTGGATGAATGAAGAGTGACAATCTCATGTATTAAGATAAGTAAGACTTGCATGAGATCCAGGTTACAATCAATGACTCAAAAATTCTCAAAGGTTTGAGCTGCTCAATGGGAATACATACACCTCCTTTGACTTGTATTTACATTTATAATAGGTATATTCAGGACGGAATCAAGATTTCATTATCGGAGGAGTCAAAAATAAATATTTTATTTTTTATTTTTTTGGTACTTCGGAAAGGATTAGAACAGATCATAAAAGATCAAAGGAAAGAATATAAAAGCAAGAAATCAAACAACCACAAACAAAGGCCTAAAGTCTCTGGTATTCACACCTCAGTAGGTCAGCCACCACCAATGAACCTCCTCAGGAGGGTCTTCCATGACAACCAAATGTTCTTCTTGATCAGCTCCAAGCTTAGCCAACTTATCAGCACACTGGTTTCTTTCTATCAAAATGTGTTGGATAGAACATCTACATCTTTTCAAGAAATGTCTTGCATCTTCTACAATACTCCGGAGAGAAGCATGAACAACAGCTGCGTTTTGTAACAGATCCACAGCTTCAGCCGAGTCTAATTCAATCAACACATCGGTGTAGCCTTTTTGGAAGATAACAATGAGCCCTCTATAAATCCCCCATAGCTCTGCCTCTAAGCTATAAATAAATTTTTTTTACCATATATACAAACACACTTTACAATTTGAAATATAAACTATATATACACATTGAAAAAATTCAAATGCTATAGAAGTAATCTCTAATAGTATAAATATATATATATATATTGTACAAAATAAAAAGAGAATATAAGATGGTAGAAGAATATGATATATATTTTTTATACTGAGAGGCTATTATATATATATATATATTTAAAATGTTAATGATAAATAGATTTTTTTCATAAAAATAGAGGGTCACAGTGCCCATAATCTTCTCTTAATTCCATTTTGTGTACAAAAATACATCAAGGTTAGGGTTAGCCTGCTCCAAATAGTCAAAACATGAATCAAGCAAAGGCCTCCAACTTATGCCTCATCACCTAAAATGATTATTAACAACATAATCAACTAAAACTTCATAATTAATATTATAGCAAAGCATGACTAGTAAAACAAGTCTATGGAGATTCTGGTTTATAAATATCATTTTACATTTTCATATAACAAAGCATATAACGGTGACTTTAAGTAAAAATAATCATGTAATCTTTTGCAATAAGATTCATATAATTCTAGGGATGGTTTGGGATGTTCTAAATAAGTGCACTTTTTAACTTTTTATAAAAAGATGTCTAGAAAAGTAGAGAGGAGATGTTGATTCATGTGACTCAAAAAAAATTAAAAGATAAAAAGATTGTCATGACCCGAACCCGCCCCCATGGGTTGAGGACATAACCGGCCAATAATCACGAGATTACCTACGGCCTTAGACCAAATCAGATATATTTTAACAGAGTTAAGGGGGCCAAACGGAAGCAATTTTAAACTTTTGTCCATAGAGCTGTGCTTACATGGCACGTCATAACATTTTTCAAACATACATTAATAACTCACATCAAGGAAAGTTAACATATAAACTTTACACAACAAGATCATTCAAGTCATGGTCAGCCAATCAAAACTATATACAACTGTAATCCAAAGTTCTCGCTAACATGACAAAATATGACAAAATAGCAAAAGGGCGAAAACAAGTCTCGTGCGTGAGACGTATGGGCTGACTCTTCAAAACCTTGACTATTTCATACAAACTTCACTAAGGCTGGGGTTGGGCCTCTCTTGGCTCACCTACAGACACATGAATGAGCGTGAGCAAAAACTCAGTGAATAATATCAAATAAAGAAGCTACACGAACGGTATTTAGAACAACATACATCAGACGGCCTTGGGCCCAATTCATATTTCTATCTAGTATATATATATAGGTCAAGTGACTGCGGTTCCAAACACATCAAACGGCTTCGAGCCCAATTCATTCATACCCGACGGCCTTTGGCCCAATCGTTCCTGTCCGACGGCCTTTGGCCCAATCATTTGTGTCAAACGGCCTTTGGCCCATTCATTCGTGTCAAACGGCCTTCGGCCCAATCTTTCATTCATGTCAAACGGCCTTCGGCCCGATCTTTCATTCATGTCAAATGGCCTTTGACCCATTTATTCATGCATGTCAAACGGCCTTCGGCCCAATCAATTGTACCCAACGGCCTTTGGCGCAACCATATGGCATAACAAACATTTGTCCACAATTCAAATTAACAAACTTATAAGACTTATATGGAAATAAGCAATTGGACAAATAACGTACTTCAAAATATCTTTACTAAGATATTACTCACAGTGTTCTGCCGGCGGATTTGCCCTGGAACTCGACCCTAGGAGCTTCAATCCTCACAATTGAAGTTAGTCTTAAGCCTAGCTTTCCAATCTCACAAACCTTGAGCCAAAATGCACAATTCTCCCCCTTTCTCTCTCTAGAGTCGGCCTCTCTCTCTCACTAAAGTATGAAATTTGATTTTGAGCTCAAGCAAATGATGTGAGTGTATAATGCCCCCCTTTATATAACCTCTCTTAATCAAATTCCCTTAACACTAATTAGTTGAACATTATTAAATTAATTTAATCTAATTAATCTTATCCGAATCAATTTTCAATTAAATTTCACCGTAGGCTCTAAAAATTACGCCAATCACAACGACGTAGTCAATTTCGATTTCTGTGGCCGATAAGGCCTTCAATTTAAATTCCAAAGCAGAAAGTCAAACAGATTTTCCTATGGTGAACAGATAGAAATTCAAAACCACATATATTCATATAAACGGCACTCACAATCATATCAAATACATAATCACATTCGTAATTAAGATTAATTAGCATAATACGGAGCAAGGTTATCACAGTCTTCCCCCCTTTAGGAAGTTTGGTCCTCCAAACTTATTTTACCTTCGTCGGGGAACAAATGTGGATAACGTAGTCGCATTTCATCATCTTTTTCCCATGTGGCATCTGTCCCATAGTGTTCTTTCCATTCCACTTTCACCATTGGGATAGACTTGCTTCTCAATTGTTTCATTTGCCGGTCAATGATTCGTTCCGGCCATTCGGCGTACTCCATATTTTCATCAAGAGCTACCCGGTGATAATCAATCACATAAAACGGATCTCGAAGATAACCCCTCAACATTGATACATGAAACACATTATGGATTTGTTCGAATCCTAGTGGCAAAGCGACTCGATAAGCAACTGGACCAAGCCTTTCCAGAATTTGAAACGGCCTAATGTAACGGGGCGACAACTTACCCTTCTTTCCAAACCTGACTTGGCCTTTCATCGGAGTTACACGGATAAATACATGGTCACCAACCTCATACTCGAGAGGTCTTCTTCGAACATCTGCATAATTCTTTTGCCGACTCAGGGCCGTCTTGAGCCTTTGCTGAATAATCTTGATCTTTTCAGAAGTGTCTTGTACAATTTCAGGCCCAAGCAAGGCCCTATCCCCAACTTCTGTCCAACAAATCGGTGATCTACACCTCTACCATACAAAGCCTCGTATGGTGCCATACCAATGCTGGAGTGGAAGCTATTGTTATATGCAAACTCTGCTAGTGGCAAGTAATTTTCCCAACTCCCTTGGAAATCTAAAGCACACATCCAAAGCATATCTTCCAAGGTCTGAATTGTCCGTTCTGATTGCCCGTCAGTCTGCGGGTGGAATGCGGTACTAAACCTCAGTTCTATCCCCATAGATTTCTGCAAACTCTTCCACAATCTAGATACAAATTTCGGATCTCTATCCGACACAATAAACACCAGAACTCCGTGTAAACGGATAATCTCATCAACATATATTGTAGCCAATCTATACGCATCAAATGTAGTTCTAACAGGTA